>JAPYMA010000576.1:0-13754 GCA_035041965.1 Anisakis pegreffii | reverse complement strand
GCATATTTTATTTGTTTCTCCCCGATTCGCCGAGACTGCCGGTAGGCGGGGAACGCCTGTCGCATTTACCTAAACCTAGCCCCTCTTGTTGACAGCTCGACGGGTTGGGAACACCCACGCGAACGAAATATGCATTTTTAAGATGATCATTGGCTACACACAATCAATCATGTTCACATTAGTCCAACTGCTATCGAATCACACCACGAGGGAGAATGTCTACGAGTCACTTCTACAGCGACTCGGCTCTTCAGGATGAGTGGTCCAGGCGAACTTTCCAGACCTACTGCCACACCCATAAGACAGTTCATACCCTACGGTATTGAAACTCAAATTTTGAGCTAACATGCCAATATACCCATTATCCACGCTTCATGCTTTCCCACCCATCACTTCTGAACAATTCTCGTATCATACTTGTGCCTTCAAAAAATGACACAGCTCGTAAGCCTATCTCTCAGCCTGGAGCTCACCTAAGTTTCTGCAATTCTCAATACACACAGAAGTCTACTCTCCATTCCTGCTCTAAGCCTGAGTTCCACCCAAACTCAAAGGTGACCGAACTATAGTCACTCAAATTGTATACGTTTGTTGAACCAGTGCCCAAGGAAGAGTCCTTGTGAACTCAATCAAGCTTTACCTTTGCGGACGCTTGCTAGTTAGCTTCATGATTCAGTAAGTGGCTATTCTTTGAATCAGTAACCATCAATTGAGTCATATTAATTTGGAACGAGTCATATCAACTGCTTCAAACTATCAAACTAATATCTTCATCAAACTACTATCGGAATCTCTATCCTATGCCATTCCAGCAGAAGTCTGAAACTAGTTGCTATGTGTACCTGCACTTAACATAACATAAGCTCAAGAAGTAGAGTCCAGCGTATGAGTGAAGAATACAGTCCACGACGGGTGAAATGGGAGAGAGGGCGATGCGATTTAAAAAAATTAGTTTCATTCTGATTAGGTGGGATGGGAAGCTTCACAGTTTCATCAAGTCCAAGTCCCTACCTCTGGCTCAGGAGATAAGCGGGTAATGACGTGCCGCATCTCTCCCTCGCCCTACACAAAGCAAAAAAACAGCATATACATATGTTTTCAAAAAATACAATTATATCGCACCAGTAATGAAAAAGAATGAGGAATCACAATCACAAGAATCATAACTTCCGTTAACAAATCATAACATCAATGAACAATAATAATCATGACAATCACAACAATAATGAATGCAAATGAATAAAAACAAAGTTGTTTAATCAACGATATCCAACCATACCCCTTTTAAAGTGATTCATTTCATCCAAAATTAATGTATCAAAATGAAGTTTCAATATATGAAAACCAAAGTCTTTCGCCCTGAGGAGTGGTATGAAGTTTAGATTGTCCTAAACGTACTCTTTAACTTTGAGTCTTTAACTTTAGTGGGTTCCCCTCTAGGCACGTGAGTACATGACAATATGGCATGAAACAACAGCATAATACAGTGGATAATAAATGTCATCACTATAACACGATAATTGTTCATAACACTAATAAAAGCATCAAATATCCCCTAAAAAATCCCCCACTTTATGTTCGCCGCATAGACATTATGATAGTTAACGAGTTATTATAAACCAAAGATACAGCAAAGCACAATAATGCAATGGAACTTGTCATGTACTCATCTTATAACTAAATAAAACAAAAGTGACAAAATATTTATAAATTTAAAACATCCACGTCAATGTACATTAACAAATACCGATGAATTTACGAACAAAATAATCAATTGAAAAAGAAATATGTGAAAAAGTGGTCACTGACCACGGCTCAATTTTATTTCATTTTCTCTAGATTTGAATGAATAGAAATTAATATTGAACAGAAATTAAAACGTATTCACTCAACCACGAAATATTTACTTTGGCCCTAAAATGAATGCAATCAAACTTGAACTGGCCTGGACGCTTCGATGCGCCATCCACTGTTTCGTCCTAAGTTTTGGAGCGATTGAGCAATTTTGAAGATCCAATGAGCAGCTGATGAACTGATAATTGATGTATTGAAATCACTTGGCCGTACCGTTGAACTGAGAACGTTCATTGTACAATCGAACATCATATAGACCATTGTTGTCGTCATGCGTACCAAATATTATAAACCTTCTCGCGGAGCGCCTTTTCCATTTCACCGAGCGGAATGAAAATCCTGAAAACCGCCAGTATATGAAAATGCATGAACGAATGAAATGCGCGAATAAAAACAGTACTAATGGAAAAATCAGAATTTGTAATACACCGAAATGCTTTTTAGCAGTTATTGGCAATTGAGAAATAATTGTTCACCATTAATAAAGTCGTTGATCGTTGAGAATAAGCAGAACCCAACGACGTGAATTGCACGGTTGAATGCGATGAACCTCGCACACAAATAACGTAAACAAACTGATTCAACTACACACCATGCAACGCATAAAACAGTATTGAAAATGGTATGAACGAATGTATCGAGAATATGATCAATTGAAACACAGAACAATGCGTGCAATTGATATTGATCAAAATCAATCAGAATGCACCGACACCCGTACATAACGATGAGAATTGCGTTTTGATGTGTCGTGACACATCAAAACGCAATAAAAAAACTAACCCTATCCTCCAGCAAAATGGTTGGATTCTCATAGTTTAAGAAAGACATGCACGTTTTTCGCCGATTTCCTAGTTTCCTGAGAGACAGGTAACTTTGAATTTGAAGATTTGGTTTGATTTGAAGCATTGAAGCATCAAGCATTCAAATCCTAGATTTGAAGCAATAAGCTAGCCATATTCCAACGGTAACGGTAAAACGGATGTTCGCTTACCGGTCAGATTCAGTGACGAAATGTTGCACATTTCCCATGGGGATCTTCAGCAAGTGTTTTATCGCTCATTAAGAAGACCTTTTAAATCAATGATTCAATCCGTAATGAAAAAATCCATCATAGGTGTTGAACGATACCAGAAGTTGTGTTTCTATTATTTATTATTCGATTTTGAACTGCAAACGAAATCGAAATTTTGATGAGACCAGCCGACCAGGTCGTTTATTTTCTTGTGCATTTAATGCAATTAAAAATGGGAAGGTGAGTGCAAAGAAAGCTATGGATAAAAGCTGTTTGATAAAGTATCAACGCATGCATGCGAGCATGAATTTACTTCATTGATTCCCTTGCAATGGTCGTTCATGCATATACAAATGATGTACGTGTGTATGGTTTCAGCTGAAGAGCAGCAGAATGTGAGTACATTAAATGTTGTAGCCACTGCTGTTGGTTTGGGTTGTTTGAGGAACACGCTTGACATTCTTATATTCGTTACATTCTTCAACACACTCAACATCGCATTCCCCATTTGATACACCAGCACATTTCGTCTTAGTAAAATTCTCATTAAGTACGAACTTTCTGGTACAGTTGTTAGATTTTTCTCTTGCATCTTCTTCAATTAACGGTGATTATAATTATGCATGAATCTCTCTTACCTTCAACAATTCCTTCACTTTATCACGTAGTAATGACGGTCATAGCAAAATTGTTGACTGCAGATCAATGAACACTATTCATGGTTGCTGTATATGCGCCTTAAAACAACAATTATATAAAACTTTCTATCAGACGAAAGCATGATTGTTTTATTGGTGAAATCATTAAAAAATGGCTATAAAATTTCGTTCATTATTGATCGTTTTTTTAATGATGAGAGCATTTATTCTTATGAAGTTTTAGTCACTTGTAATGATTCTTGATTCGTTTGTAATGTGTCCATAAGACTAGGATATTAATCGTTACTTTACTATCGAGGAACACTTGTCAACACACCCAACCTTTAAATAACACCATGGAAATGATTGAAAACCGAGATGCAAAAACAGTTTTAGCACATTGTCGGATTTTGTTGTGTGCATTCGTAAAGTTTGTGCTATTGAGAATACTAACTGACTTCGAAAGCCCATAGGTAGCACTTCGTTTGGTTCCTCGCAAAACTCACGTCAAATTTCTCTGATCTAGGATGATCTTTGATCGTTACAATTGATCGCTATGTTGAATGGTTTGCTTATTAAGGAGCATGGACGATAATTATGTGCACTGCTAGTTAATGGAACCGTTTGAAAAATTCTTATTAAAATCTGATGAGGTAATTATTCAACTGGTTAGAAATTGTTAAAGAAAGCATGTCGATATGCCTGTCTGTTCTCTTTGATTTCCTTCCAACAGATTGTTCATGTTGTACGTTACCAATCAATTGAATATTGCTTGAAAACAGTCATTCTTCAGAAAGCCGCAAAGAATGGCTCATTCATTTGGGACGATCTATGATCATCCAAATGAACTAACAGCTTAAAATATAGAAGACTGTTGAGCATTTAGACAGTTGACGCCATGTCAATAACTGACTTTTCTATAGTTTCCATTTGAATTTGAAATTGCTGCCACTATGCGGCGTATTTGAAACGAATAGTTGTGCGTGCACATTGATGGTTGTAAAAGGAGTAGCAGATGGAAAATACTATACGTTTGTTAGCATTGAATTTTTGTGCTCTGAAGTTTGGGTTTGAGGTTATTGGTTTCATGGAGAAAAACTTAGTCGTAAACACCTATACAACATTTCCAATACGTTTTAGCCTCCGCCGTCTCAGTCTAAGAGTGAGAATAAATCCAAACCTGATCCAAACGAATGAGGATAAACCTCAGACGCATTTTATAGGTTGCGCAAAGATAGATGCATCAGACAAATGTACTATGAAATTTTTCCCACTCTGTTATTACCTTTTTGCCTTTGCTGATCGATAAGCGTTGCTCATTTGCATCAATTCTAATTGTAAGGAATCAAGTAGATCTCTCATAATTTAGCACTTGTATATACCATTTTATTACCTAAGCGAAAGTATTTCGATGTTTAGGTCATGAAAGAAAGTACATTTCGAATTATAAAGGTAATGTTTTTGAACTGGGGTATCGCTGAGCGTAACGGTTGTTTGCGTTAGGTGACGATAGGAACGCTTGGAATCCGTTGTTGACGACGGATTATTGATAACGTTACAGGCTCACAAAGAAGCACTACACAAACACTTTTGATACGGCACTGATTTATTAATACATTTTTCTCCTTTTTCGCATCCAGATGAATGAATTTGATCACATAATCGTTTTTTCTTCGAATCTTTGCTCACATCAAACAATAACAGACGATAAAAAGAACTGTCAGTGAACAGCGTCCGTCACGTGCGGAGAATGCTTTAATGATATCCTCAAGCTTATTCATTTATTCAGTTCACATCGAAAACACAAACATACCTGAATGAACTTATCAGCAGTGCTATATGAAAATATGAACCTCCAACAAATGTATTTCTTCTTTTTCATTCCATCACATGCGCGTTTGAGTTAAAATAAGTTGATGAATTAATTTTATTGCGAATCAGGTAGATGCGTAGTTCGTTTACGAAAATTGCTTGATTATTGAACAACATCTAATCCTCAACCCTAGAACCCAAACTTCCGAGTAAGTGCTCTCAACGACTCACCACAATTATACACTGATCTATTTGTTATTGACATTTTCTTCAAACACTGCTGGAAACCTCTTGTTATGGCACTTGAATGGCATTGCTGAGAGAATAGGGATGAATGATTTACGCAAACGGGCGGTGGACTATTTCGCGTCCCTCCCTCCTCCTCTTCTGCCCATAGAAAAATGCACTGGGAAGGTTCGTGCCGTGAAAGTTTTTCAGTACTTCCAAGTTTAGCTGACGCACTGATTGACATAGTGTTTTATTGGAAACAAGGAATTTTGGCAACCTTGTAACCGGTTCTCCGTCCCCGTCCCTGACATTTTTCAAGGCGACCACATATTTTAGAATCCCCCACTGCAAACTTCATGCCCAACTTTCTCTGTCCCCGGTTTTTCTGGATATATTGAGAATCGTTGTTTTCCGAAGTTCTTCGGGGAGTTCTCTGAATATTCCCTGGAAACTGAAGAAATAAAATCAAAACCACCAAGTGCAAGAATTTGACCCAGTTCCGGCGGCAATGTTCTCGTCTTTTTATGCGCTACCTTAGCCTCATGTTAAAGTTTAACGCATTGGAATGTTGTGATTTTGCTATATAACCGTTCTGTGATGCGGACTGGAAGATGTTTATGCTAAAGCGACTCGGCAGAACAAAGAAGGGAACCGGGAAAGGAAATGGATATAATACGTGATAACAGCTCCAGAAGTTAACCATTTTTATTTTTACAATAACGAAATATTTCTGATTATGTCAGTCAGTCTCATAATGGCACTTTTTATCACTGTGGCAGAGTTGTTTCTGTTAATTGTAACTTTCATTAATAATCATAGACGATTTTTGCAAGGTCGAGAAGAAAAGATTCACGTTACTGCCATTTAAGGATGTTGTGTTTATTTCTCCTTGCAAGAAACTGTGCGCAGGTTATTTTTCGGTTACTGTGGTTCGATAAAAGAGTATTGTCGAAACCGCTTGTTGTTATCGCTCTTCCATCCTACAAATGGCCGTCTTTCACGCCTTCTCAATTCATACTCCTGTTACATTAATTAAGTCACCTGCCTGTAAAACAGCCAGAAATTCAAAATCGCCTCCTCTCTACTCCTCTGCAAAACAATCCACAAGTCAAAACCTCCACTCCCTAGAGAACAGTCATGTGTATACCACTGTGTGAGACAATCAGTGAACATTCACGAATATGATGGATGGATAGATAGATGGATGAAAAATTATAAATCATGAACAGGAGGAATATACAATAACTAAGCCACATTATCAAATACATAATTGTTTTCTGTACAGCTTTCATCTAGTAACCGAATGTATATTTATCAAATGCAGCGCAAACTTAAGATTGATTAACTTAGAAGCTTAAAGAAGTTGTGAGCATTGTGATGAAATCACATTGTGATGAAAAAAGTTTCATTGAAGTTCCCTTCCGAAAATCACTATTCACGGATGTCTCATCAGATGCGCAGAATATGAACGTGTTCAGTTGCTTCCTCAAATTGACAAAGTGCTGTACTATGAATCGAAAATCACACAATCATTTCTGCACTATGTGTCTCCATGATTCCTCTCTTATAATTAATAACCCATTTTCATCACTCTTTCATTATTCATTCCGTCATACCAAAACAGTATAGTTTTTTCTTGAATATCAATATCCCATTTCGATGCATTCTCTTACTGATAGGATTGGAATCTTGACAGATGATTGCTTTCCACGAAAATCATATTCATTGACAAAATTTTCAAAGATGCATTATCGCTGTGCTGTTGTAAAGGTTTATTTCTGTATAATAATTCGTTTCTTTTTTTTTTGCATTTGCGTGATTCATATCGTATTCAACGAAATGCTTGCAAGAATTCGTATGCTTTTAAGGTGATAACGCAACACATCGGGCAGTTGGCTGCATTCAAGCATGAATGTAAGACTTCTATTCGTTTAGGTTTCAAAATTAGATTTATGGTTGAAACAATGACAATGTGAGATGTCATGATAAAGAAGGAGAGAATTGCAGTTATAATTTAATGGATTCGAATTTGAAGTAGTTGTTCAATGAGCACATTCTATCTAACAAACGATTTACGTTCACAAATGACTTTAATAAGCAGCTGCTAGGCAAAGGGCTGTATTTACAAATTTGTGTGTTACAGTGAATAGATATGTCTATGTCCATCAAGACAGTGAATACTCTACAAAAAACGATTATGAGTTCGTCAACCCACAGTATTTTGATTGCTGCATTGGTTCGTTGCTTTATTCGCTCCTTTGCGACTTCAGTCATTTTTCGGTTGAATCGAAAAGCGGTTGGGTTTTACCAATTTCACTATGTCGTTGATTTACAGGAATAGTCATCGATTGGTTTGAAACGAAACAATGAGAATTTGACCGAAGTATTCATTATCATAACAGCTATTTCACTGAATTTAATCTCCCCCAAAGAGAACATCCAATTCTGAAAACCACCATTTCCTTTCCTTCCTCAGGAAGGTACATACGAAATATGACTGTAGTATGCTTGTAAACCATCGTATTTATAATCAAAGATTTATGCTGCATTTATTGTTTTATATATAAATGCTAATGAGTAAACAATTCCGTAAATGGATATAGATATCATAAATAAATGTGTATTAATACACATAGGCAAGAGAGCGCTGCGTTTGTGCTGCTTATTGCTTGTGCGCGGTCGGGTTTGAACGAGTGCAACAGCTAACGTATGCATATATGTAGCAGTTATCCATCCATTCATCCGCCAGTACTAGCCAACGAAAGAAGCCAGTATTTATCTAGCTATCTATCTCTGTATCCAGTCCTAGGCTTCGTTTAGTCCTCGTCCGTCAACAAGCCGTTGACCAAGCAAGCGCATTCTGACTAATCATAAAACTGAACGCACACTCGCGTGCGTGTTTTACGCCTTTTCCACTGATGTTCTGTTCGTTTCTTCTCGACAATCCCATGTTAGCAATTAACAGCAATAGTAATACTTACCCAGTTCTTGTTTCGCAAAAAGATAGCGTACTTTTGTGATCCATCCCATCGTTCGTTTCAACTTATGAAAGCTTGTGCTCACATCTTTTAGATGATAACATCGAAGAGCTTTTTTAAGGTGATAACTTTAGGTCTTTCCAGTTACACCTCAATTTGACCATTGAATAATAATCAGAGTAATGAATGAAACAGTTGCGCAAGCATTCCGTCGGCAGCAGTGCCATATTAATCGTTCTTTTTTGCTCATTCGTAACACTCATCGTTCAAAATGTCACCTCATACACTGTCTGTATCTTGATGTACTAACAAAAGTAATAGTATTCTTTACAAATTTACGTCTTACATGTTATATCTTCACATCGTAAATGTATTATTTTCGTACGCAAACACGATAAGGATGCTATGCTAAAATTACGAAGAAGTCACTTATTTTGTGCCTTTATCATTTGAGATTGTCCTTTTATTACATTGCTGTCATTGTTGCCAGTTGCAGCAGTTTTCTGTCTGAAAAATTCTTTCGCTAATTTATCATTCTTACTGACCATTATTTATTTCGAGAAGAAATGCTTGCAGAAGAGGTTGTTTTAGTTATGAATCACTGTTTGTGTAGTGAGATGAAGAGAACGCAATAATGCTCTTGTAACGATCTCCGATATTTCTGATAGTGTTCATTTCTCATAAAATAAGTCGTTAACGATTAATTGTATATAGGAGGAACAGTCCACTCACAAATAACGTTTTTCTATATTCAGATTGAATCAGACTTCTTTTCGAGCGTAGATATTTATTGAATCAATATTTTCGGTTATGAACTGCTGCAAATGTTCGCCCTCTATATTCCATTCCTTTTGACCGTTTAGCTGTCTGTGAAAAAAACAGCTGATATGTTCACATGATTAATTTCATTGTCAAGAGATTTAATTGATGGGTTTTCAGTCGACAATATGTTTCTTTTTTGTTAAACAAAATGAATGTTTGTTCTTGTGAAATTATTTGTGAAATCATCTGAGATCTTGAAAGTGACATAGTTAATACATAGTTCCGATATCATAGTGATTATCTAATCGTCGATGATCATCATCTAGTCATCGTTCATCTGATCATCTGTGTGACAAAGTTAAAACGCTTGAAAATTCCAATCCGATATGTCTTGCATTCGGCTTTTTCATAGTGTGTTATTCGCTTTGCATTGACAGAAGAAGTTGGAAATGAAGATGAAAACCTCCCGGAGGACATTTACTGTAGATTATGTCACCGCAGCTTCTGAAGAGTTACTCAAATCTTTTCATAACAATAACTTGTGAACGAGTGTTCGCTGAAACTTCAGTAACGAACACTAATGCATGCTGATACGAGAAGAGCTTGCAGTCAATAACACTTGGGTGAAATAAAAAAAGGTGGTTTTTTATTAAATTATTGACAGCTGGCAATGCTGCGTACTGCAGGGAGGAGTATCAAGCACAATAAATTAGCTGTTAAGTTCATTAAGTTTAAGAATCTTGTGCTGAGTGATGAATTGCTCTTTTGTTCAGTTATTTACAGTGTACACGACGCTGTTCCATGCTATGCGAACTCATCGAAGGCATTTCAGTTTCTAACCAAAACTAACACTTCGAATCAAAGCTGTCATACATTGATTGCTATCATGCATCAACGAAATGTATGAAATGTGCTTTGCTTATCTTATCTGCTCTCTCATTAACCGATGATGATGATGATGTTATGGTTTGATGTCAGTCACAGTGAAACGTTTACGAGCAAACTTGACTATCAACATTAACAAGACGTCATAATTTAAGCGTATTGCTTAAATGAAACACTGATCGATTCATGCGCTACGAATACAATCACTGAGAAATTCTTGCATGATGTAGAGAACGTTTCTCGTTCATCCAACTGCAATAAATTATGTTCGCGAATCTTTTACGCACATTTTTTGCCGCACCAACATTCATTGCGAACGCTCTGCTTTTCTTTTTTTTTTTCGTTTCACTGATTGGTGGTTTTGTGAATGCGGCTGATGAGAATGGTTCATTATAGATATATTTGAATTAATTGTTTGACGCTGATTGAATATGATTTTTAAAAGTGTTTCCATCGCCGGTAATTCGCGACACATTTTTAAAAGCGATCGATGACAAGCTATCAACTAAACAAACAAACATCATAATTCCTTCTTCTTATCAGCATTATTTCTTGTCACTGTATTAGATGTTGTTCGTCCAAAAAGCACCACAAATTCTGCTGTTGTTTCGACTTGGCTGTTGTAAAAAAAATATGCTATCAAATCAAAACTAAATTCTAATGAAGCTTCAACGAGTAGTAGTGGTTGTCTGTGCTCGTTCAAGACCACCGTGTTTGTTCCTCGGTCTCGCCTTGTTTTCAGCGATCATTTTCCGGGAATGATTCATTCGAGAAGCCGATAATAGTTCCACGCACTCATGTGAAGTCCACGTGATGAAAACTGTTCAGATAAATTCAGCTACAAGCCGCAGTGGGCGAAATTCGTATGTCTAATTGTGCATATCGCGAGGCAATTTCATCTGGTTGCTTCTAACAGCATTAATTCAATCAAATAACTAAATGGACAATAGCCAACTGATCAAAATAGATGACTGAAATCGAATTGTTACGAGAGGATGAATTTGCATTAAAATTTTGTAGTCAAACCTGCTACTATCCGTCAAATTATCCCATTAGTGAAGTTCATCATGCGTATAAGATGTGGTCGATTGTAAGCACCGAAAGAGTTAGAATGCTGACAATATAGGTGATACATTCTTTGCAATATCACTTGAAACAAATCAGGCCAAATTCAGACCAACACTCTCTTTCGAGTGGCGATAGATTTCATTTGGACTTAGGGTTAGGCTGAGGAGACTGTTGGGATATAATAGTTAATGAAAAACTTTTTTTTTCATTAATCTTCTCTCCTCCCCCGTGAATGAAAACAGTTAGCTTCGTTAAATGCTAATCCGTTGAACAATTCATTTTTGTTCAGTTAGATATTAGTTAATAATGTTGCTCAAAGGAAAATTAGCGAAAGTTTCTTCGCCAAAAACGTCACTGATTAGAAGAGTTAGCGGCAACATTCGACAAAAAATTAATCACCAAAATTAATCCGTCAATTGCTTTCGTCAATCTGCTAATTTCAAAATTTGCAATAGCGCTATACATCTTTCCGAGAAGAATCCTCGTAACACTATTCAATTTCATAGGCTTATCTTACTTTAATTCACTCCACAATTCGTCAGCACTTATTGGATTTAATGAAATAAGCTGACCTCTTGAAATGAGTTTCTGAGATGTGATTCAGCTTCACTAATGTTGTTGTGAATGCATAACATACAGAAATCTAGTAAAGCATGTAAAGTTCACGAATGTTTATGAAGCGTCTGCAGCTTTTCATCATAATTAAACATAAGCATCATTTATATGAGTTATCGTTTCTAGAAATAAGCAACGTGTTTAGAAGTTTCAAAGAAATCAGTTGAACTAACAAATAATTTACCAGAGTATTTGATAATTTGTGCGTAGCACATTTTGTGTCCCTGTTCAGTATAACGGATCGTAGTAGGAAAAATCATTCAGAGAAGATGTATACTTTTGTGATGAAATAAATCAAGCTCAAAGGATATCATTGTGCACAAAAGTGGCTCGTATAGATGGAGTGGGAGGAAATTTACCCTAGGAGGGAATTTAGGGATGTCAGAGAGATTGAACAGATTGGTTGATCAATTTTATATATTCAAAAAAATATTTCCTTCACTGCTGTTCAAAAATATTTTCAAAATGCTTGATTGGCCGGTAGGAATTAACAGCACGGCCCACAGTCAATAGGTCAAGTAGAGATTGCGGTGACTGAGTTAAATCAGATTAAGTTATGCCTGTGGCCAGCTACCTCAATACATGTCAGCAGAGTGTGCGAGCCCATCATCTATGCTGGGAGTCCATACAGATTCACGTAGTAGAGTCCACACTGGGAAGGAGGGAGGGGGGATGGTGAGGTGCACGAAACTGAAAAAATTTCCAATCAGGTGGGATGGGCCATGTCTAAAGCCAGTCCAAGTCCCTACCTCTGGCTCCGGAGTTAAGCGGGTCGTTACGTGCCGCATCCCTCCTTCGCCCTACCCACATCCCGTATAAAAAGGCTTACAATATTCACAATAACAATGAATGTACAAAATGAATAAACAAATATAGAAATAATGAAAGCATACATAATAATTTGTGGCAACATACATGAATATACACATTATATGTAATATACAATTCAGTTAATTCACAACATTAAAGAATAAATAGAAAACCAAATCCAACAGATAATAATCTAAGTCAGAATTTATAATATTTTTCCTTTGATATCAAATTGTCTCAACATTTGACAATACAGTGACAGTAACAATAATACAAAGCAGTGATGGTAACATAATGCAAATAACATTAGCAACTGCATTAAAAAGCACTAAAAAATCCCCCCAGTTAAAACATACGAGGCATCATAAATACGTTCACAAATTTATGATCGACAATGATAAAATCTGACAATGCACCATAACATCTGCCACTGTATTGTATCTATTTTTAATTATTCAGTTGCAAATAACGCACGATTTATATGTAATTAACAACATATACAAACATAGTTGACAATACTCATAGATGAATTAAAGAATAATAAAGGAAGTGGATGAAAAAGTGGTCACTGACCACAACTGAATTTTATTCTGTGTCCCTAAGTACAAGTTGAAACTACTAACCTGACGCTTCTTTGCGCCACCATGCAATATTTTTTGAATATTGTTGAATAATATTGTTGAATTGAATATTCGTTGAATTGTTGCTTGCTGTTGTTTTGATCCGATATATCCAGGCGTTGACCGTTGACCGATATTTGATCCGATAATTGATCCACCCACGAGATGTTGCGCTGATAACGTCATCGATTGCCGTCGACCCATCACCATCGGTTGTCGTCACTCGTCATCCGGTTAGAACGATCAGCGCGCGACTTTACCTGGAAGTAGATGACGGTTTAATGATAACAAGATCTTATCGTTTCAAGCCGATATCCGCGCATTTGCTGCACGCCTCGGTATAACATCTCCTCATTTATTATGCTCTGTTCTCACACAACTGTTTTATACCAACCCATCAACGGAAATGTTCACCACAATACCCCCGCGTGGAAGATAACCACGATTCTGCTTGATCAAGAGAAATTAA
>JAPYMA010000575.1:0-38168 GCA_035041965.1 Anisakis pegreffii | reverse complement strand
GTAATACGTAACTGAACGAAGTACAGATCTGTGCTATTGTCATCTACATTGCCATTCCTAACAGAACTGATATATTGATAGTGATATTATTCTTATCACCGCAAAATTCTTGCCATAATCGCATCAGCAAATGAACAAAAACAAACGGAAATGCCGGAATTAAATGGCCACTCTATGAGAATTGTTATTGTTTGTTTCCCACTTCTTTTTTTTTGCCTCGCTCTCAGCCCGACTGTTCATGCTAAACGTGGTTAGCAGTAGAGTTAGCGCATGAGGCCATCTTGTAATTAGAGTCTAGGACCAAAAGATTGTTTCGGTGGCTACCAACAAGGTAAATTATAAGCATAGGACTGTTTCATCGGCCTTCGATTTGCCGAAGCCATCGACTGATCGCTCACTTTTGTTCTCGGTCGTTGACTGCTGAAATTGATAAACAATGGATTTTCGTTTGCAGTCGACCTAACTCTATTTATGACGCAATGGTACTTCACTCAGGCGATGTGGTCCAATTATGGGTGCAAATAATATGCAGCGAGTGAATCTAACTGAAGAGACAAACCGAATTCTAATTAAAAGGCAGTTTTAGGTTTTTCATACTGATTTATTCAAGCGAGTTTGTCGCGGCTTCTCACCGACAAAGTCAAACCGATTCTAGATAATATTCAAATTTATTCGTTGATTGGGTACCGTAATCGCACCTTATATGTGCAGGTATCACTAAATTTCATGAATATTCTCACGTCGGCGAGTTGATTTCCAAAAAAAAATGCATGGCGATCTTCAAACTGAGAGCGGTTTCTGATGGAGCTTTTCATGCGCCTCAAAATTCACCACATTGCATATCACTAACGCTAAAATCAGGTTTCGAATATCTCAGACAGTTCGATTGTTTCATGATGATTTAATCGCACCATTTGTTGATATGCGCTTTCTCCCTCCATCGCAACCACATTCGTTCACACGTCTGTTGCGTGCTCTCTTCTCTTTTTAAAATCTGATGCGCGCTGCTCCCTCTCTGGTTTCATGCTACATTGGATAACACCCATTGGCTTAGTCGCTCCACACGTTTCATCTTGCTATTGCGCAATTCATGCGCAATATTTTCTCGAATTGTGTTAGCATTGGAAACATGAATTTAGCACTATGAATGTATTGTTGAATTCAGTTACGATTTTACCTGTCAGGTTCTCAAAAACTGCCCCAGCATTTTACTTATTTTGTTCTCCAGCAAAGCTTTCGACGCGTTTGCTCTCTTCTTCAAGCATATATTCAGCGCGGTTATCAGGTAAACATTATTCGTCTTCAATCCCGACCCTGGATAGTCTTGTAGTCAACGTGGTTTCCAAAAGCAGCACGTAAAATAGCTTAGAGTTTTGCTCAGGCTCGAGATTGCCTCGCCGGACTCGAGATCTCACAATTCGAGGCAATATACAAAATTGTTATGAGCCTGAGAAATGTATGCGGTTACGCGACATGCAAAAGCCACTTGAACTATGGAGTTGCTTCAAAAGCTAAAATTAAACGTTTACTGTGATTTTTCAAGTTGGTCCCTCATCGAATTAGTTAGTTGTGTTTTTCAGACGATTCATCCACTAAAATATACGAGGATCTAAATCAACGAATCGATAAATATCGAAAAGAATTGCAGAAGTTAGTTACTGAGATTTTCGCAGTGTTATCAGGAGAATTCCCTCGTGGTGGAGGATTAATTGTACGATATCATTCATTGGCATTTTTGATTACAAATGATTAAAACACCATTTTACCTCGCCCTCCTGTATCAGAAAGCAAAATGCATTTCAGTATGAGTATTTATGGATTTGAAGATATAATTCCAGTGATGATCATATCGAAGGCTGTTATATGATTCTGAATCTCTCCACTTCATAGTAATGTTTCTTATCATTTTTATTTGCAGATACGCTCGTGCCAGTTTCCGTTCGCGGTTAGCCAGGAATTCGTTGTCGAATCTTCGATCAGTTGTGAACGAAATGAAAGAGAAACAAAAGAATCAAGAAACGAACAATTCCATCTCTTTGATTCCTTCCAACGTCACCCTTGAGGTATCCTCTCAAATCAGATCTTTTTTCTACGGATCACTCAATCTATCCTTTGCATTAATTTTCTTCTTTTTTTCCATTCCTCTCTCATATCCTAACTTCCACTACACTTTCATCGTACTCTCAGTAGCACAACAAGCCTACTTCACACTGGTGTTGCCGCTTCTGATTACATGGCGTATAATTCCGCCCTGGCTAATGAAAATCGATTTTTGGAGCGAGTCAGAAGCTCCATGAAGAGGGCCAAAAAATCTATGCCGAACAGTAGATGTGAACTCAAATGATTGGCACGGGAGTGTGCGTCACGCAATTGAACTAGCACAATGTATTGAGTGCAATACCAGATTGAGTTATGTGATATAATTTTTAAAGGTTTTGAGTAATGGATCGACGCATCTACGACCATGTGTGGTGATTCGAACCCCTCAGAAGGTGTATCTGTTCAACTGTCCTGAGGGAACAACACGTTTCTTACCATCGTTGAGGCTGAAGTCGTTGAACGTCTGTGATATCTTCGTAACGAGAGGTATTCCTTGTTGGTTTCGATTAGGGTCTGAATTTATCTACAGTGCCGATTCTAGTTCTCTTTGTGCAGTCACCGTTTACAATAGAGTATTCGATACATCATGCCAAGGAAATCGAAGCAGTCATGTTGCTGAATATTTTTTATCTGAAATTTTGCTGCAAATGGCACAAGTATTTGCCGTGCAGTTTGAAAAGATAACCCTTCATGCAAAATAACTCTTCATCGAGATTTCCATAGCTTATCTCGTAATTCATTGATTGCGATGTAATTGGAGACGATGTACGAAAGCATAAAAACATTTAGGGACATGGGATCACATCGGTGGTATCAGTTCAGTGTTGTTGTCCAAAGAGAAGGGGGCGCAATCAACCCGATTGCATGGTGCGGTCGATATAAGGCATTTTTTGGAATGCATACGGCCCTTTGCAGATTCCGATTTCGCTGCAGCCAGATATCCAACGCAGGTGATTAATTCAGAAACGACTGTTTAATATTGAATTACAGGCATGAACTTACGCTCAAGCTTAAGTCTGCTGAAGTTCATTCACTTCAGTTTCTCCACTCAATAATTTCATTGCAACCTAAACGTTTTCGTCACCTTTTTGCCCGAAGTAGTATTCATGTCCTACCGTAGACAGCTTATTCTTGGCCATGTAAATATATGGACGGAATGGAATAACTAATTACGATTTTTAATCGCTCATTTTGGAATTAAGGTTGAAGAAAGGTCACTCGAAATGGGTGGCTATAAAGATGCTGCGTTGACGATTCATTATTTGCCGGTTTCGGGTTTACAAGTACCGAGTTTCGACGAAATTACGTCGGTGAATTTGAACGAACCCGTAAAACCCATTCAAGGAGTACGTTTCTTTCTTTGTGATTGATGTTTTGTTAGCTATAAAGGACGCTAAAAATGAGTGTGATCATAATCATGATTTGGAGAAATTATTTTTGGATGTTTCACAGGTTGACGTTGCATATTTAATTGAACTGAATTCTGCGCCGCGAAAAATCAATCCATCCAAGTTGATCGAACTGCGAATACCGAATGGTCCTCTGATTGGGAAGTTAAAAAACGGTGAAATGGTCACGCTAGAGGATGGTCGCATCATTAAGGTTTTATTCATTTGGTTCTTCTTTTTTCATATTTCCCAATGAATTCTCATATATTTCATTCTGATATTCCTATATGTTTGAACGTTGTTTATACGCAAATACCTGAAGACAACTTTTGGAAATAAATGGTTGGGTTTGAAATACGGAAAAATCTGTTCGAATAAACGAATAGATTTTACCATTGTTATAAAAATAATCGAATGAACACATTTCTCAGCCAGACGATGTGCTCTTTTCGGTGAGTGATGAAGAAGATCCGAATTTGTTGATCGTGGAATGCGTTGACAACGATGCGATTCAATCACTCAGAGATAACTCGCTTCTTCAAGTACGTTTCTGTAACGTTCTCTATCTCCTTCGATCGTTTCCAATGCGCATTAAATGTTAAATTTGTGATCAGTGATAAGATTTGATTGAGTGGTCGTTGAAATTTAGCGTTTCTGATGTTGTTATCTTTTATTGCATTTTTAGGTTTTAGTTTTATTTAGCCCAGTGATCCACGCACAGTTTTATCTTTTGATTGTCAACTTCTGAAATTTAATTGGTACTACGAGTCATGTAAGGTTATAGTGTTGAAATACATGAGGAATGTATGCTCGCTGTTGTGTTTTCTGTCTCCTTTTGTGATGTTTTTGCGTATAATTTTGCACATTTTAGAAATACATGAACGGTGAAAAAGTGATGAATTATGTGGTGCATTTCACATCGAATGAATTATTCGAATCAAAAGAATACGAAGCATGGATGCAGTCATTCGGTTCGCAGTGTATGCACATTGTGCTGAATGGATCGGGCCCTTGTTTACCACACGTTGAGAGTATCTATCGCAATCACGCCATCCTGAATCGTCTCAATTCAGATTTATTCCCACAGTTGGTTGGCTCTGATTTCGATGGCGTTATCACCCAGGTACGTTTTCTCAAATAATCTGGCATTTGTAGTGAACATCAGAGAAACAAATCCGGACGGATCGTGAGTTTTGTCGCTGATTTGTTCTCTCAGCTGACATTCTAATCATTCTTGCTTTCAGTTCGGTATAATTACGGTTTTTACTTTTGACTCCTTTATCTGTTATTATCATTACCGATATTGTGATTATTACTATTATCAGCGTTTATCGTTTTTCTGGATGATTATTATCACATTGTTTTAATGAGAGTTATTCATCTGCATACACATATCATTGATATCGTTTGTTATTGATTCAGGATGATGAATGTGAGAAACGACAGGGAAATCGTATTTACGCACGTCCGATACAACGATTCGCGCTCAGAGGAAGTTTGAATACTGAAGATCTTATAACGATTGCGCTCAAGAGCACCGATACGGAAACTAAACTCACTCAAACGGATGAAACCAAAAGAGTTATCGATGAGTTCAGAAATGGTTAGAGGATTAATCTTATTATTACAATCATTTATTAAATCTTGTGAACCAAACCATTCTCGATAGTTATTCATTATGAGTATATACAGTGTAACTTTACAAGTTGTTAATATTTTGAAATAAATGAATTTTTTAATTTAAAAAAATGAAAAGATTTTCCTCATTGTTTCACTAGAATTTTCTTCATTTTGCATTAGTGTTTCAAATTGTTGATGCTCGAAAATTTTTTTTTATTTTTGAAGAATGCAAGAGTGTGGAATGCTCGATTGAAACACCACGGATCAGTTTTTTGGGGACATCTTCGGCTGTTCCATCGAAATACCGTAATGTCAGCGGTTATTTAGTGCAGTTAAGTGATTCTTCGTCAATAATGGTCGATTGTGGCGAGGGTTCTTATGGTTAGTTGGGCAGTCTTATTGCGTTTCCTTTTTCAGTTTCAAGCGAAACTCGTCTCATCGAATAGGATCCGAATACAACGAATCGGATTTAGAAAGTGAGCAGTTGGATCGAGATAAATGTTTTCTAGTTTGAAGATGTTATCGAATTGCTGCAAATTTGTCTTTTTTTTGCGACAAGTAACTTATCCTCAACTGACATGATTTTCTTCTGTCATTGCTTGATCACATGCTGATGATCAAATGGTTTGTTCGAAGAGAATTCTTCCATCTGATCACATTTCTACGCAATTTTAAAACGGATTTGAATTGATGAATGCTGATCGCACTCAGGTCAGATGCGCGTTCTGTTTGGTGACGAACGTTGTGATGAGGTGTTGATATCGCTGAACGCCATTTTCGTAACACATGCTCATTTGGATCACATCAATGGACTTTATACAGTGATATTACGAAGGCATGAAGCGTTCATGAAGAAAGGTTATTTTCTGTTCATCGCAATTACTGCGCTACATTCTATGCACGTGTTGTCCATCACGATTTCCTTTGTTCAAGATTGTGCAACGAAATGAGTCATTTTTGATGCGTGCGTTTTCAGGTTTGGACTATCGTCCATTAGTATTGGCGTGCAATTTCAATGTTTTGAATCCATTTAAAACGTATTCTCGATGTTTTTGTAATTTGGAACCATTGGTGATCATCGCAAACATTTCAACACGTTCGCCAGTATCTCGTGACAGAAGCAGCAGGTGCGTTTATTTGTTGTCCATTTCTGCTTTTTATGGTGATGAGGAATTGTTGTTTGGCAACTCGTAGATTTTGGTTTGGCATCCCAAGATCCGTAGGTTTCAGAAACTGGATTTTTCTTTAGCGCAATTACCAATTCTTATGTTTCATGTTTCTTTGTGCTGCGTATTGACTTCTTTTGAAACGTTCCGATAGTCACAACATTCCACATATTCAATGTATAATATTATCCTAGAGTTGATGAACTTCAGTGGTGAGCACATGTAAGAGATGCGGAATGTGCATTGATGTGAATTGCTTTGTACGATTTGGGCTCTGAGTGATGTGATGGAGAGGCGTGTTTGCATTTGATTCTATATCATCCTTACTGTTAAACTCATCCTGTTGCTGTTGCAGTCGAAGTCGACAGCGGAAGAATTTTGTTGATGATACGCGTTTGAGTGGAACGATTGACGTTAAGAAATTGCTGCCAAGACCGTTGTTCAACGAAAATGCTTGGCACTTGCAAAACATCACTGCAGTTCAAGTAGGTTTCACTTAGTTTTTTCTGTTTTTTGTTTTCATTTGTGATCTCATTGAAATTGACCGCTTTTCTCTTCGTTGTTGTGTTGCTGTTTCATCTTTTTATGTACCAAGAAGGAAACAATAAGTAAGTTGGTACTTAGGAGATAAAGTGATCTTGTTAGAATTGATTTCATCGAGTTGTTACGGGTTTGGCTAAGCCGAACTTCATTCATCAGTATATTTGTACAGGTGCATCATACACGGATGGCAAACGGTTTCGTATTCGTGGATACAATGGGGCATAAGATAGTGTTTTCTGGTGATACTAAACCATGCGATCTACTAGTTGAGCAAGGAATGAATGCCGATCTACTCGTACACGAAGCTACATTTGAGGATGATCATGAGGTAGTGATCGTTCAGTGCTCTGTTGTAAACAATAGAATTGACGTGGCAAGAAGGAAGGCCCTTATACCATTATCATTCCTTTAATTGCCACACAATGTTTGTCCGTTTGGTTGATTGAACAGGATGGAAAGAGTGCGCGGCGAATACACGAATAGTCTAACAGAATATCGCACGTGTTCTTAATCGAAACTTTCTTATCGTTTTTACTCCACTCGAAAAATTTACAATGAAATCGATCCTTCTGTATGAATTCATATCATTTGTGATTTTTCAAACGCGACATTTTCATAGTAATGTGAAATTCGCTGATTGATTCATCGAAAATGTCACAAATACAGTGATTGCTTGTTATAGCGCGATGCAGCTTTAAAGAAGCACAGCACAATGAAACAGGCCGTCGATGTTAGTGTGAGGATGAAAGCAAGGAGTGTCATCTTGACTCACTTCAGTGCTCGTTATCCAAAAGTATGCAAGTGGTTTTCTGCGTTTCAATTCACATATTCATGTTCTTTTTTTTATTGTTAGAATGAAATGCGACAAGTTATTGGGTATTTTTGATTACAAATTGAAACATCAAAGCTCCGTAATTCAACGGGTATGAAGCACTCGATCATTCACATTGCGACGCGTGATTACGTGTTTGTTCTTTTATCACGGAGTCTGGATTGGTCAATAATATCAACCAAACGAATCGTTGATCATAAACATTGAATTCTGCATGAGCACCTTTTGGCAATTCCAGGTGCCTGCCTTGCCCGAATATCTGGACAAATTGGGGAATGTTTCGGTAGCGGTCGACAATCTATCAGTTCGTTTTGATGATTTGGTACTGCTACCGAAATTACTCAAAGTATTCCGTGAGCTGTATCAAGAGGAATTATTCGAAGTGCAACTACGTATGGAACAGCGAATATTAAGGGAACAGTTGGACGAGAAACAAAAACAGGCGGTGAGCAAAGACGTTCAACCAGTGAAAGTAGAGGAGACATCCAAACTGACTCGAAAACGGAAATCATCTGAAGTGATCTGATAGTGGCTTGTTGCGATCAGTTATATTATTTTCTCTTCGAATCGAGCCACTTGAACGCACTGAATGGATTTCCATCGAAAAGTTGCCTCATAAGGATTGATGAAATTGGGATAAATCCCATTTGTAAAGCTTACATTTTTTGTGATTTGTGATCATATCCTACGAGTCATTAACCACACACAAGTGAATTGAATGCATTGTTTTTTGTTTTTGACTGTGCTCTTCCCATGTTTCCAAAATACTGTATGATTGAGATTTCTATGCTACATGTGTCGTATATCTTCACCGATCCGAATTTTGCTCACTCATAAACAGCGATTCTAAGCTTATTATTCTAATGTTTACAAATTCGAACATAATCGCGTACATATCTGATTTTCAATGAAACACCAAACTTTTTTCTTGGCTGAATAAAATTGTTCAGCTGAATTAATTTGCTGTATTGATCTCCGTTTGTCCAAGTTTTTTGCTATTAATCTGTTAAATCGTTTTGTTAAATTTATCTAATACTACCTGCAATATGTTGAATTATCGCTGAATTAAGTTAAGTGCATTGTTATGATGTGGTGATGTGAAGAATAATAATGTATTATATGTTTATTGTGCTAGACCAGTAGCAATTACATTAAGAATAATAAATATATGACTCTGTTAAGATCTCTTTTGTTCACGTCATCGTATGAAATATTTCTTTAGGAAGTGTTTTACTCTCTAAAAAAAAGTAGTTGAGAAAGAAGTGTAATAATTTACGCTTTATTCCACTTCAACGTCTCTAATGCAATCCACGTGTGCAGCGTAATTATTGCAATTTATTTTGCAGTGTGCATCACAAACCAGTTATTCGTAGCATTTGTTCGTTATTTTTAGAGAGTACATTTCAAATTGATACAACATCAAACAACCAACTAATTGCTTTCATCGACAAACCATTTCACGTCTCATGTAAAATCCTCTTTTCGTATTATTTTCATTAAGTGTCAATCGAACATAAGAGTGTCATAACATAATCGAAATTATTTATTATGCTGATTGAGAGCCGTTTCCGTATGTTTGTGATAGTCATACCCTCAAAACCAACAATCATACTGTGTATTAGGGGTTGATGATGCTATCATGAGATCAACGTCGAACTACGATTTCTGTGCTGTTGGTCGCTTGAAAATGTTTGATCGACAATTGCTTCGAAATTCATTTTTGTGATGCTTACATAAGATTTTTGAAATTGTTCAACAGTTTTGTAGAAGCTTGCTGAGAGGCTGAGAGTTGATCGGCCTGTTGGATTCGTCAGAAAAGAATTTGCTGGAAAAGGAACAACTGTTACCTTCTCGCAAATGTTGGTTACTGGTCACTGATCTCACGAAATAATCCAAGAAAATCAAAACAAACAGATGCTCTTTGAAGAAGTCGATCAGTTAACACCGAACGGAATGGACAATATCTGGAGACCACTTTGAAAACTCTAAACGATTGAACTCAACTCTTCTTTCGTCCGAAAATGAAACATTCCCCGAGAGAAGAGTTGAGATGAAAAACAGAACTGATCCGTGTGAGATGAGCGAACCTGTTCAGTGATCACGGTTGTTGGTCTGTGGTCCCAATGAAGCAAGTGTAATTTATTATTGGAATTGCTTAAAATTGTACAATGCGAAATAACTGGTTAACGTAATGGACGAATCAAAAACAACCTGTCATTAAGAAAATTACACACGAACTGTAAACTGTATCAAACAGTAAGCAACCGAACGCCTAACTGCAACGAACTAGCGATTTCAATAAACGTCGTGATTCATTCAATGAAATGATCAGCTCTCATGATCAGATAAACTTTTCTTCCTCTCAATTCGATGTTTCAGAATATTTTTTGTTTGGATGTTCAGATGCAGGACTTTTTCGCTACTCAACGGTTTGCCGTTAGGCTGCAATATAAAATGACTGAAAATGTTGAAGTATCACTGAATGGTACGTATTGAAATGAGCGACCAAATATGGAAAGATCAACAAGAAGTAAAACATGTAACGACGATCAAATGAACAAAAAATCTCAATCGTACAAACACATTGAACGCTTCAAACCTAAAGCAACAGGTGTAATAAGCAGTAGTTCATGTTATGATATTTTTACGAGTATCAACGAAATTCATCATGATGGAGAAGCAAAACAACGCGAAGAATGCCTTACTTAATCCAGCACACTACTGACGACAAGGCGAGAATCGTAGAGCATTTGAGCGTTAGTATGCAAGTGTCCATCTTTTTTTATAAATTCGCGTTTGGAAATTCGATTAGATTCCATTGAAAAAATCCGGTTCCCGAAACGATCGTCAAACCAAAAGCAAAATAAGGACAGGAGAGCGATAATTCGGAGTAAACGAACAGCAAAGGTATACATGTATGGGATATTTTAAAGCAGTATGACAGTAACAATGACCAGTTCATTTTTAGCAAACATTAGAAATAATTTTGCTTGTGTCAAATTTGAGTGACGGAAGTGACCATTGTTCGGAAGAAAAAGCTTCGTAATTTAGGAAGAATTCACAGTAGTTGACGACAGCGCTATTAGACTACAAGTCTCATCCAATCTTCGCGAGGAATCTTGGCGTGCTGAAATGAATTTGTGATCATTCTTTAGAAATGACAGACGTAATACGAGTGGAACTTAGCGAACCACTTTGAGACAGGCTGATCGATTGTCAAACAATTTCGATATCTCCATGAATATTCCTCTTCAAATACCATGAAAAGAGCGCAGGGATTCCTTTTTTGAGGGGGAGAGAAGGGAGAAGGAGGTTGAATGTTCAATAGCCAAACCTGTATATCCGTAATAGTATCATAGATTCTTTGCATAACATTCGGTTTATGCTCCATTGTTGGAATGACTAAATCTTCAATTTCACCGTTTTTCTTGACATTCTTGTAAAGAATTCGACCAACCGGCGATACTACACACGCTGTTCCAGTACCAAACATCTCGTAAAGCTGAAATACGTTTGCTCACCACAAGTGAGTGCATCTCTCGGAACAATGTAACAAAATTTCACGAACAGTTTCTTCATACCATCAAAAAACAATTTTAATTCTGACAATGAGATATAACATGAACTTATCGTAAAGGTGTTATTCAACTCAGGTTCGTTGATTGTTTCTGCTGATCGTAAGTGTTCTGAACAAACAATTTCTCATAAAAATAACCCGTTTCTCCTTAAGAGCTTTTCGAATCTCTTGCATGCCAACATTTCGTTCAGATACTTTGAATTCCTTCCATTCCCTGGCCAAGGTCAGCACGCTATCACGAGTCACGCCCGGTAAGATAACGCCATCGTCCAGTGGAGCTGTTACCAGTTCCTCTTCTGTAAACGTAAAAATTTATTTTTGTGGAAATCATAATTGCTTTTGCTCAACAATTCATTCATTTGGATTTGTCGCTACTAGAATGTATCAGTTTTCTAAATACGATGACTAATTTCAAATCAGTAACTAATGTGACTTCCAACTCAATTAACAACTTTTCGTCCAGTCAACAAGAATTCGATCGCGATCAAATGACTTTTTTGCGTTGTTCTAGATATCACTGATCTGCTTTATCTTTCAGTGCAATAAGGATCGGTGCATCCGAAAAAGCAACAGTACGCCACAAAAGAAATCGACTGTGAGGAACTGAAACCATTTGCTGATGAATTGTTTGTAAAACTCATTTACAATTGAGTAGTGCTCGATATTTGTGGATTAAAGATCTCTTGAGAGTAGCTGACATAAAAACGACAATTTGATGAGTTGACTCACGTCTGGTTAATGCTGCGTACCAGAGGTAGACAATAGCGCGCTATTCCATTACTTTGCTAGTCAGCGAAATAGCGGAATAGCTATTTCGCTAGCAGTGGAATGACGCACTACTGCCCACATCTCTGCTGCGTATTGTAGTGGTTGTTAGTTATGACATCGAAAATAAAGTAGAAATCGTCCACACATACCACAATTGAAACACCGGTATTTTTCTAGTGAAACTGGCTGATACTCTCTAGCTACGATGTCTCATTCTGATGCGATAAGAAGTGTCATGACCGTAGACCTCAGTTTGTCATTATATTTACAAATTAAATGGTGTGATACGAATGAATTTAACAGATTGATGTTTTCATTATATCGACAGCTACGAGGCTTTTACCCTCTATCCTCTGATTTTTCAACTTTTAACATCAATCAATTTGTCATTCACTTCTTTCGCCATCAACAACGTACAAAGCAATTGCTGGTGTAGAAAACATAAAACAGTTCAATAACTGATAATGCGAATAATCGGTAGGTGTGATCATAGGTGATACTGTGTCTTCCAAAAGTGTAGCACGCAAAGTCAATCAAATTAATCGAATGCTCTTGCACATCGTCTACATTTTCAACCCACGCTAGTGTTAGTAAATCACGGA
Source organism: Anisakis pegreffii (assembly GCA_035041965.1). Classification (NCBI taxonomy): domain Eukaryota; kingdom Metazoa; phylum Nematoda; class Chromadorea; order Rhabditida; family Anisakidae; genus Anisakis; species Anisakis pegreffii. The sequence goes on along the minus strand of JAPYMA010000575.1, from coordinate 25,572 downwards.
AAAGTCAGTGAGTTAATTTTACGAACTTTTAATTGACTTTTGTTGACGACAATTTGAGTGTATATTATTTCAGTGAACAATTTTCAATTTGCTTTGTTATCATTTAGAGTCGAACAAATAGTGAATATGATAGTCTGTGTTAGAGAAGCGGTATGGAACAAGAAAGGATATCAAATGAATAATCCACATTTGATATGCACAAACACATTTGCACACGACATGACATGTCTCACCTCCATTCTCATTCCTCCAAAACATCATTATATTCATTGTACCAACTTCAGTAATATGCTCATCTTCACCGAACAACCATAACACTTGTTGACAATCGAGTTGTGACGCAGTCTTTGAGACCATTACTGTTGGTGCATAATTGCTTCAAATTTAATTCACTTTCAGAAACATTTTCTTGATCATTGCATCAACGTTCATCAAATATTTGCGTTACAGTGTTCGCTTACAATCACAACAATTGCACCTTTCACAATTGCTTTTTTCACTGAATCGCAGCTAGGTCATTTATTTGCTTTTTCATAAAGCCAACAGAGAAATGGCATTTTTTTGAAATGAAGATTTAGCAAATTTCCCTGTTTCTATTGGAACGTTAAGCATCATCGTTCTGATGAATTTCTCAACCCACATTTTATCTTTAGACTGGATTGCAGTAAGCATTAAATAAAATTCATCATTATTTTACCAGTTCATCAACTCTAATTTTACTTCTGCTCTCATGTTTACTCAGCAGACAATTACTGTCAAATTCAATCAGTGTACCTCATATTTTCAATCAGCTACTTTTCTTGACCTATCATTTCTCTAATGATTCATCGGTCATTTCATTAGTCCACTGATCTTAGCAAAAATAGGCAGTCCATTGAATATCGAAAACCCAAGAACACTTAATATGAGCTTTCCGCCTAGACCAACGTCGAACGGAAACAAATGTCTCAAAGCTGAAACGTTCCTGTCTTCCCACAATTTCAGTTACATTCTTTCAAAAACACTGATTTAGGTGATCTCTGTACGGAAGTGAACATAAAAGTGAAATTGGTTTACTGACCATCCCATCTTGTACTGACCAACGCCTCCAGGGAATGCACGAATAAAATGCGGGTCAGCCATCAACGTGACCGGTTTGAAACCAGTTGGGTAATACTGACCTGCTGGTCCAGTTAAAACATAGAGCTTTGATTGGGTTGCGTGCGCCACACCTAATGTTGGCTAAAGCAAACGAAAAATATGTTGGCATCAACTTCTTCAGGAAAGTAAAAAAAAAAGACGAGAATCACTTATTCATAAATAAAGATTGGTTGCAATCCCATACGAACGTGCCATATGAAAGAGCTATTGATAGATAATTATGTGATCAGTGAATATAAACGTTTGATCACCGATTTCAGTCAGCACTTACGTCGACTCCAATCATTGTTGGTCGAATGTAGAGTGAACTGGCTTCAGAACGAGGCACCCAAGCTTGATCGATTTTTATCATCTCACTAATGATTTTAATTAACTCTTCACCGTCGAAATCCTAAAACAACTTTAGCTGAGATTTGTATGACGCCTAAAATGTATTCAAACACTGCTTCTTGCCTGTGACATTATGACAGATTGATGATGCATTCAAAATTTCAAAATAGAATTTCCAAATTCTTTTCAAAACGGTATTTTTCATTCACAGCGGCAGACAACTTTGATATCTGATCAGTTGTCACCAGAAGATCGGCAACTGAATATTTTAACACTAGCAAATTTATAGAGTGTCGCTCTGCCGTTGATTACTTTTTGCATGAGCTGTCCTTATTTGCTAGCTTGCTTTCCTTGTATATTGTTTGTCACTGAGCGAAAATGTCAACGTAAAAAGTGATTCAGTCTTTTTTTAATGCTCTACTTTCATCGTTCTCGTTATTTCTTAGCACTGAAGACACATCAAGATAATTAGTTCCAAAGTAATCCTCATCAGTAGAGATGAATCGAATAAAAGCTGGTACATCTTCGATTGCAATTTTTTGTTGAGCACAGCTCTCGTAAAGTTAACGTTGCGTAGCGGACAGAATGTTTTCGGAAATTAATTTTCAATTTGTTCTCATCAAAAGCGCTGTTTGTCTGACAGTAATACTTTGCGAGCGAGCATCTGTCGGAAACGATGAGCAGAAAGCAAAAACATTTCTTGTGACCAATCAGAACTGCAACCACAGCGCAATGCTGCCATAATGGGATGTTTTATCTGGCTTTCAATCGCCTTTTCAGCTAATTGCGATTTTATCGCCTGCATAAAGAAAGTTTTGTGCGCCTCAGCGCATCGATGGCATCAACACGATGCATGCACACGATGCACAAAACTCATTACGCTGACACATTAAAATGATCATTTTTGGAATGTTATTAGAAATTGCGATTCTTGTTTGTGATGCTGTTATGGACATGAGCAACTATTTCTTGAAGTTTTTAGGAATTTCAGTTGAATTATGTAGATGGAGAAATTCAGATAAACGATCAAACTTATTCGGCACATTCGATCAAAATTTGGATTTTCATATTCGCCTCGTTTCACAAATGGTTCGGTTGGCTTTTTTAGAGAGAATTTAAAGACGATCGCATCAAGTTTTCTATTTTGAACTATCAGAACTCAAAGACCACGTTACAGCAATGAAAAAGCAGTAATAGTGGTAATGATAACGAGAAAATATTAATACACAGTGATGAAAGTAATAACGTACAGGTAGAGATGATCTTGCAGCAGAACGCCGCATTCGTTGCATGTTCAAGTCAGGTCTAAATAAACGTATCTTGTCATCGATGCCACGATACGCTTTCATTCCTTCAAATAACTCAATCGCATAGTGAAACACCTATAACTTCGAATTCTTCTTACACTTACGATTGACGAATCACGAACATTTAAGATAAATGTGATAGGTAAGAGCAAATGGAATATGCTTGAATTACTTAGAAAACAACGTTTCACTCTAGTAACTCTAATGGCCGAATCAAATGATTCATAAGCGACAGGCGTCAAATATCACGGAACTTGAATCGGAGTTCTAGTCAAAGTTATCAGTTTTTCAATTGTACTGTTGGCGATAAATTTGAAAATCTTTAGCATTATAAAATGTACCAACGTGTAGTATCAGAAAGTCACTCAAAACCTTACTGTGTGAGAATTTAGAATCTTTGTGAGCTGCTGACCGCAGACGGATGCGAAATTAGTAAACCAATTCTATTGCACAGTTTGGCTTTTCTAATTAGGGAAAGGTAATATTGCGTTAAAACGACAATAGAGCTACGTCGTGCTATACAGAGTTTTCGAAAGTTTAGTGGTCACCTTTGCAGCCGGATGAATAACGAAATCATGTAAAGGTGATATGACTGGCTTTCCCCATCCATTCGTCTCGCAATAGTCCACCTCAAAAAATTCAACAATTTTTCAATTGTAACAAAATGTGACCATTTGAAAACATGTCTCTTCTTGAATGATTGCAATTTCTTATAGTTTCATAATTGAATACTTGAAGCATTCATGAAAAATTCCCCCATAAGCGTTACTTCAGCAAAAACAATTATCTTTGTACTCTTGAAACAAGCTATATCCACATGGAAACAATCAATCGAACATGTCTGGGTTATGCATTCTGTAATGAGGGAATGGATTTTTGGATGGATAGTGTTGGTCAGACACCAGCGTTTGAGCAACACTGATTTGGATGCACCAATGAAACGATTACCTCGAACATGTGATCAGAAAAAGTGTGGCCGAATTTCAGCACTGCTCCTGGTCCAGGTTTTGGGCGCAATTGAGATCCACTCGCGTGAATGACTTTCAGATCACTGCACTAAAACACGTCGATTAAGTGCAGTCTTAAATGCTTCCGAATATTCAGCTCATTCAATCCCGGAAAAAAGTTACGCGGCGATTGCATTTTGCAGAGTTCAATCAAAATTTAACGCGCTTTAATTCATGGCTTTTGTTCAACGAACTTAGAGAATCAATGCAACAAAAACTGGCATTGCAATGAGAATTCAAATTATTCGTTTTGTATGCCAAATCGAGTTTTGTGAATTGTGATCGAGGAAAGAAACAATAAAATACCTTAAAAGATTCGTGACCATCCGAGCTTGGTGCAGCGCTCGCGAAACGTCGGACGGCTGCATTTAATTGGCGTCCAAAGAGCGCCATGCTATTGACTTTTACGGCTGCACACATTTTCAAATGCAAAAAATAAGTTAGTTCTGCAAAAGCAACGAGTTACAACAACACTTTTCGGTAATCCTTTAAGCAGCCGTAACAAATGGCTGAAGAAGGTGACCACGATATACGAGCGACTAAACGAATTAGCAAATCAAATGCATATAAATGAATGAGGTGATCATCCATAACAAGTCATCAACTACACGACTAACAATCACATCGACGGTGAGCATAATATCGGTAGCAAAATAAACGCAACTCTATTGGAAGAAACTGATCAGAGAATGGAATTAACTGATTGGTTCACTGGTATCCTCAAAGATCGTCGACAGCTACATCTTTATATTGAATTCCATTGAAAGTCTTCTTGCGAATGAAAAGTGATGATCAAGTGACAAACTGATGAAACTCTTTCTACAGATGTGATTGCTGATTGGCAATATAAACGATCCAATTATTATGAGTCGACTGAGAATATTCAGTTCTTCGAATGGATTTGTGCTCAAACGCATTCCATTCACCCAGTGATAGGGAAATTGAACCGCAAAAAAGTTTCAGTCTATCCAATTGTTAATTTCAACAAAATCTTCCAGTGATGAAGTGTCAAAGAAACGAATGCTACAACGAATGAGTAGTGTTTATTTGGAGCAGTACTCGAAGCGGTACAGAAGACTAAAAATGTAACTGAGTAATGGGATTAGTAGCGAAAACCTCAATTATATAGTATCGGCTTTCTGGATAGCAATATTCAACATACATGGGCGTTCCGCTAAGCATCAGTGATTCTGGAGATTTAATGAACTTGGATCATCATTTCTATTTGCGTCTGGCTACTATCTTGTTCTCTAAGCTTACGCTCTCTTGTTGAATCAAACTGGATTTATCACGAATTTAATCGAAAGCTAAGTTATTCAATTAAGTTGATTGCGTTCCAGATTACGCTATACCCAAACGCTTATTTCGATAGATCTATCTGTATGTATCTGTTGCCAGACGGTGTACCGTTTTGGATTAGTGAACACTTGAAAGTTAATCGAAGTTTGAAAATGGACATAGCAATAAATTTTTGTCTCCCTATTCAGTATGCAAGACATCCGGTGTTTAATATCGCTTGCTAGAATATCGTCGAACATGATTTCACAATTCGTATATCAAACATGCTTTCTACAATACAGTAAGATGTCCTCTTATGCGAAGACTTGCATGACTCAAAAAAACAACCGAATTTTGACAACTGTTAACTACAAAATTGATAAATATGATAGGAAGATTTCTACTGACATTCAAAACGTCGCTCATTAATATCTATCAACAACGGAAAGTTTTTCAAAGAAACCATGCGATTTTGTTGCTCTTTACTAACGCTTAGTAAGCCGCTGTTGATGAGGTGAACTTTTATGCTGGCAAATAGTAATTACTCATCGCACAAAAATGCAATTCAATTGGTTTGAAGAAGTTCGAAAAAGTGATGAAATTCAGCACGAGAATGATGTTTTTACGAAATCCGAAAAGAAAAACGATTTTTGCACTTCGTTTCACTGTGGCAGTTGGTGAACCAGTTGAAGCGAGTAGCTTCGTGAATGGGCATTTTTCATAACGCCCATTTCATACCAACCTAAGATAGCGTTTATGAGCAATAGCCTCACTAGAAACTGCACTAAGAAGTTCATTCTCATGGTTAGCCAGATGAAATTTGTTGAATAAATCGATTCATTTCGAGTTCGTTGAACTGCTAAACCACAGATGAGATCGGGTGAATTACAACATGATCGCTTCTAATGCTTGGGAGAAAGCACTCATTTGTCGAAACTAATTCAACGGTGTTATTGCCTAGAGTTGAGCGATTGAGCGATGTGGCATTGGAAAGGTGAAGAAAACGAAACAAGGATCGAAAAACTGACCGCAACAATTCGGAAATGTGAACATTTCGCTGAAATGTGAACTTGCACAAAAGTTGAATTAAGGCACTGATTTAAAGCAATCTAATGCAACCTTTATATACGCGTCACAGTGTTCTAGATGTGGATGATTGAATGTCTTATGTGAAGTGATAATTCATAGTCGTTTAGTTGAACAAAAATCATTGGAGGAATTGACGTATCTTCATCAACGGATCCATTTTCAATCACTCGAATTATCGTGATAGAATGAGTGGAGGAGAAATTTTTTGTTCGTTTCTAAGCATTCGCATCGATGATGTATCAAACGAACTGTTGTGATGATAACGATTAACATGCAAAAACAAATTCTAAGCAAAAAACATTAAGCGTTCAAAAAACAACGCACAAAGCCAATTAATTAGCGTTCAAATGAGTTTGCAATATACGTTAGACGAGTAACGTTTCGTGCAAATACAGAAATTGACGCAAAATGTTGTGCAGAAATATTTTCAGTTTTCGTTGCATTTTAGAGAGCAACCTGAAGAAAAAATGCACTTGTTCGCAATACTTTGATTTTTGGTAAAATAATAACAGTAATAATGACGCAGGTTCATTTCAAATGTGCTCAATGAATTATTAATTAATGTTTGAATTGTGTTCCTTCCAATCAATGAGTCAGAAAAAGATAATGAATGCATTTTGGTGTGCACTATCAAACGCCATCCGACCGTAAATCAATGACAAAACAAACATATCAGTGATCATCTGGCTTTGCAACCTAGTCACTGCAATGTATCAGTGAAGTTCTTGAATGAGGCGCATTGCAGATTTCGACAATTTTACTGACTGTAAGCATATTGCTGTTAAATGAGAACAGCACCGAAATATCATGAAGAGCGACATTTAGCGGTGTGCACTCGACCCTTAGCTGATCGCTTTGTAACTGTAGCGGCCAGCACGAAAAAACCCGCAAGATGTTGGTCGGTGAAACTAAGACAGAAAAGTATGATTAGAGTTGTGGGATTGTTACAATACACGAATGATGTACATGGTGTGCTAAAAGATCCATCCGGCAATATGCTGGAGAGCACGTAAACGATTTCACATCGGTTCAGCAATTTCGTCGATTTCCAAAGTGAATGTTGAAAGAAATGGAGTAAAAAGTAGTGGGCATAAACATGCAGTTGTTGTGTTGCGTTGGTTCACCTGAAAACGAATTCGAGGAATGACGGAATGATACTTTGATGAACCGACGAAGTCGTCGCGTAATGAAGACGTGCGATAGTCTGGCTTTTCCGGCTGAGAACATTTTGGGAACTGCAGCAAAGAAATCCGCCCAACACAAACGACTTTCAAACGATATATGGTTAGTAAGTGCAATGCGGAAGAGAGTTTGCATAAATTTGAGACAGCATAGTACCCAAACAGCAGTGAACATAAGTATATGTATTGAAATCGATCCCAAATTGAATAACATATAGTCCGGTAGGATTGGGTCGGAGATCCCAGAGGGTGGGGTTCGAGGACGGTCGGGACTCAATGTTCTCCCATCACTTTCTAAATTCCACAGGTCTCTGACTCTTCCCCTAATTTCGAGGGCCATGAACAATTAGATAGACAGACAAACGGATAGTTTATTGCTGAGTAAAAAAAGCAATGATACAACATAAAAGGCAGGGCGCTCTGACACCATAACGGATGGTTCAATAAGATAAAAAATAGTAACAAATCATAATAAAAAGGGCTGTTGATATCTTAATGATATCATAATTATGATATCATTATGAAACGGATGTTGACTGAAGTGCATTCGTATGCATCTTTTACACATATCACCCGCGATTTCACTTGCATCGCCAGACATTTCGTTTTGGATTCATTTCTCTTCAAACCAAATTCTCTTCCAATATTAAACAATCATTGCTCATCGCACAATTCCAAAGTCTCGGGGCCACTGTCCTCACCCCCCCCCAGCGCTTACGAGGCCTCGTGGTCTCGAGCCCAATTCCAACGCGACCGAACTCTATCATATAGTGCATAGTTGCGCATTGAATTGCTATCATATACAGTAAGAATGATCACAATGCTTTTGTCGATAGAGTTTTGCGAATTTGACCTTCATTAACAATGAACGTCTTTTCATCGTTCTGAAGTGATCGCAAAAAGCTGAGTTCGATAGTGGAGGAATATGTTTCAACGATCATCAATGGGCTGCTGCCTGTGATTGTTCAAAATATGTTGTTGCATCTACTGATCAAAGCACATTTGTGAAGGCCATTGTGATATCATTGTGCGATTACTGTTCAGTATGAGAAGAGAGTTCGGTTTGAAAAGAAATGAACCAGAATTGTCTGGCGAAATCGCGGGTGATTTATGGTAAAGATGCACACGAATGCATTGTGATCAACTTCCCTGTTGCTCTTTTTTGTTGTGAGGAAACGTGACGAAAAAGCAAGAAGACTGCTCAACAAGATTCATCTTAAATAAATCTCGAATTAATGGAGTGAACGTATTTGCAACAGTTTTGTGGAGTGTGAAAAATGATTCTGTGCACAGTGGTGATTTTAGACGCAGAATGGAATCGATGAAGAGCGATGGAATTGAAGCGATTAAAGAAAGAAATTTTGATTCGAGCACAGACACGGTAAGCTGGCTGCTCTTCGAGAGTTTGTTCGTTACACAATTTCGTGCAACTGAAGAGCTGTTTTTTGGTTTATTGTTGAAAAAGTGTTGAAGTAAGTTGCTGTTCGATGTTGTCGTCATCTGATTGATTGTCGCGAATAATTTCACCAGAAATCTTATCTGTCGTGCATTCATTAAGACAGTGGTTTTTGTGTGGATCGTTGGAATTTTTTGTCTGTTGTATGGTTGGTGGAACAATTTAGATGTGTGAAACGTGTCGTGTTTAGATCTTCTCGTTGAAGTGACTTTTGCGTAGCGATAGTGCTATTTAACCTGACTTTAGCTGAGAAGATTTTTCGACGATTTTAGAGGCACTTTTCGGCGCTGAGTTGGAAAGAGTCATATTCAGTCTGAGAAAAGAAGCACTCAATAAAAATTGTTTGTGCAAAATGTAACATTGTGTAATCGTTCGTAAAGCTGGAATTACACAGGCATATTTCATTCTCGTTAGTTTGAAAGAAAATAAATCAGCCTCTGAGACTCAGCCACTCATAATGCTCAGCTTGGCCAGACTATCCAGATAGATCTCGTAAAGCAAAAGGTCTTGAACTTACTTCGATGCATGCTTAATCAAATTCGGTATTTGTGAATGATTTTTAAAAAAATTGAATGAGCAATGAAACAACCTTTCAGTTACAAACAAACAAAAACACCAACAATATACAACGTTAAAACGAACTTTAGTCAGAATAGGTGCCAACAACGTAATTTCTTTTCTAAAAGTCAAGCAACTATTAGAAATTATCTAAAGCAACAGATTTTTATCTAATTGTAAAACAACTGAAGTATAATGTTTACAATACAGAGGCGAACGATCCACACCATTGTCGCACGTTCTAACCGAAAATAGTTGGAGGTAGTGCTGCTCACGCTAACACTACGGTGATTCATTATCGATAGATTTCAACGGATCGATTCGCTATTTTTTAAAAAAAGCTGTTTTCCTAGGTCATTTTATCACGCTTCACCAAGCAAAAAAAACATATGATTAGAGAAAATAAAATAATATGCGAGGGAAAGAAATTGTAAACTGAGACGACAAAATCTGACAGAAATGGTTGCGTTGAAGGAATCATAAAAATGTCAATCAACGACTTGGAAGACAGATAAAGATAGGCGAAGAATGTTGTGGTGGGATTCGTTCAAAAAGCCAGGTGACCTACCTGAGTGCAAAATGTAATCATCTTTAACGTAATATTGGCAATAATCTCGAAGGCACTTTAAGCCCAATTAAATCATAACAATTGAGCAAATTGATTAATCAGTGAATTAGCACATCGAATATTTTGATAACGGCTCATTTGCCGTTTGGTGTTTCACTGAGGAGATTCGCTGCCGTTCATAATACGTTGGTTGTCAGCGCTGAGCAGTTACGCTAACAATATCATGCGATAGGAATGGTTGTTGCATGCATAAATATCGCCATCAACATATCGTCTACTTACGATTGATTATTGATATAATTAACGCTGTTTTCTTTATGAGTATGTCATCGTATGAGCACGTTCCCTCATAACTCTCATTCATTGTTGACCCCTGCGGGATCGAACCCTTCCTAGTGAAATCACTCCGAAAATTCACCACAGTCAATCGCATTGTTCATTAAGCGAGCATTTGCAAAGAAACAATTTTAAATGTTTTCAGTTTTGAACTGCATGAACTGCCTGAGCCATTTTGAGTGTGAGAAACAGCCAGTGAAGAGTGAAAAATAGAATTACTCCTATATGAAACACATAATTGATAATGATTGATTAGGAACGCTATCAATTGCAGAATTTACACTGAAAATTCTCTGGATGTGTTTACAAGAACTGATTTGTTTTCGATATTATTGGGCCTTAGTGCAGCAAATCTACGAAACTAGACGCATTTAATGTTTCATCAATGTGTTTATACTGATGAAACATTTAATGTGTTTAACATTTAAATTAACATTTAACATTAACAATTAACATTTAAACATCAATATTCATTAAAATAGATGATGTGTCATCAATATGGTGCCTAGAAAACTCGGATAAGCAGTTGAATATAGGATCACTGACTGTTGATCTACAAAAGCAATTCGCTTCCGTCAAATGTCAGTGTTTCTTTGGTGGATAAAAATAATCGTTCATGATGAAAAAAATTTTTTTAGGGTATTTGAGCGATTATTTGATGAAGGTTTCGTTTTTGTGCAAAATTTATCTAACTATAAGATAATGATATGCGTAGAATCGATGGATCGGTGAAATGCATAACTGAGATGAGTGAACGTCTCTCATCAAGAGACGAAGTAATTTCAGGTTAATGCAATTGTCCAAAGTGCACGACAAGATGAAGAGCATCATTCGCAATAAAATTCCACGTCACAACAAAGTTGCGCATTATCATCATAACATCACCCCACAAAACCAAATAACAGTAACGGCAGAGCGGCGTCATTTGTATAATTGAACTTATCAGCGAGTCAATGTTCAACAAATGTGTGACTTACTGCCGAGATTTTGCTTGAGCGTCTACCAAAAGATATCTTTTCATTGTTATTTAGCGACAGTATTTAGCGACAGCTGTTTTCTCAGTGCCATATGAACTATTTTTAGTGGGACACTAACATTAATGGTTCAACTAGAGTCAATAGTTCAGGATATGTTTGAACACTGAACGAAATAACGGTATAGCAAAGATGAGATAATCGAGTGGAATAGAGACAAACAAATTATTGCTCGCATAACATCAGTGTCACCAGTTAGTTCCAGAAGTTAGTCAAGTTCGCTGAATACTGAAATGGCACCCGATCAATTACGCAGTTCTCGAAGTGCTAAAACAACATCAATTGAGTCAACGCCTTCACTAATACTAAGCAGTTTATCGTCATCAAACGTTTTATATAATCACTGGCATGTCGCACTTGCGAATCAACATGCTCTGTTAATGACCAATTAATGACGAAATTAACATGATCTTGTGAAAATTATTTCAAATCGAGTGTGTGTTTATATCACCACGTCATTTGAACTATATTACGACATCAAACAACGACGTTAGTGACAATTTTATAACAAGTTAGGCAAAAACGCATTGTTCTTACGTTTCTTAGCTGATGATTGCTGATTTGGAATGATCTTTTTATGTATTGAGCAGAATAATGATTACTGGTTATTTCGTTTCGAAATTACAAGAATACTAATGAAGATGAGATTATGAAATCATTCAGATATGAATCGAGCACAATACCTGTTTCTCGTAGTTATTATTGTTGCTGTGTTGTGTGAGATTACACAAGGAATATTATGAACTCGTTTTTAACGGTGATAAATTGCACTTGCCTTTAATGGTAATCGATCGCTCTAATCACTCGCCAACTTAATCAGGGTTCAAATTTCACTGATCAACTGCAGCAATTTTGTGTGCTCGTGATATGTGCAGGTGTAATGATTGCTGTCAACGAAATGTGGCATAATGATGACTTTATGCAAAAACATCTTTTATGTTTTCAATGGAACGTTTCCTTACAATTAAACATTATCCAGTCATGCACATTCTCGGTGTTCGAAATGACCCAGCATGCAGTCACTACTAAACTGCTCCCACTCATCTAATTACTTATTTATTTTATCAGTCCCCGCAAGTCATGATAACCGCTCATAAATATAAACTTATCCGAGGCTTTGTGATGAAAGCTTGGAGATGCAGGCGCGAAAAGGATTCCGTCCGTATCCGTGTAAAGTTGACCTCGTTCATTAGCAATCTTCTTCTTCGAGGTAACACGAAGCAGTAAACAAATAAAGTCGTTATTATAAGCAAAATGAGTGCCATTCACGGGGCAAAGTTTTGCTTGAAACCAGCTGGTATATCACTGTTGAAAGTAGAGAGTATTTCTGAGCTAATAGCAAGAGATTTTAGTCATAGAAGTAGTAGTAGCAACAAGCGAACAGATATATGAGTTATACTCAAGAAAAGGTCTTATGTAAACCTTGAATATCTAGAATTTGATAAACGGATCATCGACAGAATAAAAACATAAAATTGATTCAGCCATCAAACTGAATGATACACAAGTGGTAAATATGTAGGAATCTAACGGCAGGCGATCAGGAAGAATAACGTCGAGATCGCGTATTTCATCAACCGAGAAGAGGGGTCAGCTGTTATGAGGATTATTAGCTTCAAAGTCTCTTAAGCTGCATTCGGTGAACCCATTACTCAATCTTATAAGCTGAATGACTGATTAGTCTTATTGCTGGTAGCGTGTTTCATTGTTATGTAAGCATACTGTTTCTGTCGAAAAATGAGGAGGAAACCGAGAAATTCCTGGTGTCTCTGATGAAACCCCTAAAAACGCACTTGCAATAAGTTACAAAACCCGGCTTTTATCACCAAACATTATATGATAGAGTTTACAATTAGTAAACCTGTTTTAAACAGTATTTTAACTGTTGTGTTTTGAATAGGGTTCAATTTATTCAAATTGTTCCAATGGTTTCACTAATAGTACATTTGTGAAATGCATTATTTATCGATATTGATTACACAATTTTTGGAACACCCTCCATAAATACATGTCTATTATCTGTTTTGATTTTGCCCATTGTTCACTCAGCTTTCTTCACATTTCTGTGTTCTGGAATCTGAATATCCATGCGATCATTCTATCGAAATATATGGGAAGAAATTTCCGGAAAACCTTTCTCCTCTAAAGAACACAGTTCTGCTCTAGCGACGGCATAGAATCAAAACACTCTAAGCATAGATCTATGATTATCCAAACAGCACTTCCATCATCACATTGTAATCACACCTTATATGCACAGGTATCACTAAATTTCATGAATATTCTCACTTCGGCGAGGTGATTTCCGAAAAAATGTATGGCGATCTACAAACTGAGAGTGCTTTCAGATGGAGCTTTTCATGCGCCTCAAAATTTACCACATTGCATATCATTTACCATAAAATCAGGCTTCGAATATCTCAGATAGTTCGATTGTTTGACAATGCTTCAATGGCACCGATTGCTTTCTCTCTCCATCGCGACCACATTCGTTCATATGTCTGTTAGGTGCTCTTTTCTATTACTAAAGGTTGAAAACCGCTGACGTGCATCGCTCTCTCTCTCTGTCTTCATGCTAGTTTAGTACACGCCCATTGTCCAGTTCGCCGGGCACCTTCTGTTCGGGTACACGGGCAATGACGTATGCCAGGAAGTTAAGGGAGCACATTCATTTGGTTTGAAAAAAACCACTTAAGCGAAGGAAAATTGTGTTGGTGTAGGAGGATAGGAGGACATCAGGGTTAATTTAGCGATGTGGGCATTTTTTCATTCCGTCTATTCATAGCACTTCGATGGACGGCTGGAATAAACAAAGTTATTTGAGTGCATTTAAACTGGACTTAACAATGGGGTTCACGTACCTGTACTACCAGTAAAATACCGTTTCCAAAAGCTCCTCATTTCCAAAAAACCCTGAAAAAAATACTGCCCAGATCAGCACACACATCAAATGCCGCGAAGCGTTGGATTGTTTATCCATTGTTTATCCATTTATCCATCGAATTGAATACGAGTACACTGATAGGTAACGCTCAATAATGAATGGTGTTTTTGTCGGTTTGATTTCATCGTATTGATGGAATGCATCAGATGTTTTGTGTTGAAATTGACGATCTGGTATGAAGCATGAATCTTTTTAAATGACAATCGATGCAAGCTCAATTTTCAGTTGCCGATATGTGAGAGTTGGTAACATTTGAGTCGCTTCCGAGTAAAAACCGTTTTTTTGGGGTCATAACCTTGTAAGCTCATCAGATGATTTCCGTAATCATTCAGACTGCATCATGCATTTCTTGTTTTCAGTTCTCGCAAGTTTTCTATGATTGTCGATAATGCTGAATCTTGTTGCTTATGACGCAAGTGATTCGGAACAGGAGTCTGACAGTTACGAAAGCGACGAAAATTGCATTCGTGCTGAAGTGGTTAGCCATCCCAAGAAGGGCGTGAATATAGTTGAAAAGCGTGAAGCCGTTGACGAAGATTGTCCTGAAGTGAACGTTCACAAGGAAGTCAGCGATTCTGTGGCAGACACTCTTGAATCGGCCAGCTCGGGTAGGATGTTAATTGCGTTTCATTTGTATCGATCAATCACATGATATAATCCGTAGTCTGCACGTTGTTGTGGTTCACTAAACCTTTGCGAAATCGAGCATTTTCTGAAATCAATCATTCGTTAAGAGGTTAACATTTATCGTTTTTCTCTGGTTATTGCAGGAGGATGGAGCGTTCTGGATTGTTTACCTTCTGCGGCTCCGATTCATTCAGCAAAGACGATAGATAGCGAGAGTCTTGGTGATAATGAATTGGAGGAACTTGTGAAGCGTAAGCAATGGGAAATTAAATTGGCCAAGAAAGCTGAGAAGGAGCGACGTAAGAAAGAGAAGAAACTCAAGAAAAGAGGCGTGAAGAAAAGGTAAATCTTTGTTGAGCTGAGCAAAAAACCGTAAAAAGTGTGTGGGTCTTTACTGATCAAAATATCCAGTGTTTCTTGTTGCTCGTCACCTGTATTACGTGCAAGAAATTAACTGGTCGAATGTAACTGTTCACCAGTTTTCTTTGTCGTTGACTATTATTCGATTAGGAACGATTCATTTGAACACAACGTGATTATGATCTACAGTATTCGTTGGAATTAACATTGCAGAATGAAAGCACTCGAAAATGTTGACGGAGATGAGAAAAGGAACAAAAAGAAGGCGAAGATCGATGCATTCGGTGGTCTCGTTGGTTTAGAGCAGTACAGTGATGATGATCACGATGATGTTGAAAAACGGAAGGTAAGCTAATTCATTTCATTTCTCTTTCGGAATGTTCCATCTAATTGGGTGTAAGTCGTAAGCTTTTCAATTATTCACCCTTATTCCCTGACAAATGTTGCAAAATTCGTACAAAAATTCTTTTGGATGCTTGTAATGACATGCCAAATTTATAGACTGTTTCAATTTGGAAGTGATGTGATAATAAATGTTGTTTTTATATGATAGTACGGTGAGTTTTTGCGATAGTAAAGTGATATGATTCGTATAAGGCAAGCTGCGATGATAGAATTATGATTCATATGATGGAATTACTTTTAGTCAATAATATGGTAGTTGAGTGTACTTTGAGAATGATATTTATAATTGCACGTTCGTTTGCATGCAGCATAACGGTGAATAGGGTCGAACATTCAGTGGACACCCGTTTGCATTCAGCAACTGGTACTTGAAGTTGATGAATTTCTTGATAGTATAAGATTATGGTTGTAACAATTCTTGTTGATAAGACCATTTTTGTTTTTGATTGTAGTTGTATGTAGCATTTCATTAGAAGCGCATATCTCCTCTTTATCACAAAACATCACACTTTCTCACTGTCCGCATCATCGTCTCAAAACGGCCAATAAAATTTGTTAGTTCAGAGAGGCTGGCTGATTTTTTGAAAATTTTAATGACCATTCATTTAGCAACCTCAAGGGATTTAGAGCTAAATGCTTCTTTTTCTGTTGTTCTTCTCAGTATGATAATTGGTTAAAATTATTAACTTGCTAATGTCTCAAACGTAGATCTTAGTCAAGGTTAAGCTTATTTTGGCTTATTCGTATAAAGCATTTTCTAAGCGACTAACTGACTTTGTTCACAGGAGAAAGCAAATGAAGCATTTTCTATGCGACTAACTGACTTCGCTAATCATTTATTGTTGTTCACAGGAGAAAGCAAATAAAGCAATCAATTACAAGAACGGTTTGCTTTCCGCACTTCCGCAGCCAAAAAGCAAATCGAGGATTGAATCAAAAGGCGCAAATGTCTTGTTGCCGAATAGTGTTCGAGCCCGAAAAAAAATCAAACAACAAGAGGTCAGTTGCAGTGTTTATTTACCGAAATAATAGTCTTGTTTTTATTCGCATATCCATTGTTCTTTGAGGAGACCGTTGGTTTTAACTTAACTGGGCTGGGCTGGAGGTTTGTTTTGGTACTAAGTTCCCTCTTTCCTTTCTGGTTCTACCTTTATGGAGGAGCATTTCGGGTTGAATTAGAATGATATCCCGCATTATCACCCGGATCGCAGGAAACCATTGGAATACATAATTATACATAATACATAATTACATAATACATAATTATATACACTTATTCATTATATATGAACAACGCAACCATATGCTGAACCAGTATTCATAAATAACCATTCAACGGAATGATCGCGTAAGAATTTCAGGTGACTGCTACAAAATCCTCTGTAATGGTTGAAGAAGAAAGTGATGAATCGGATGTGGATTCGAGCGATTTCTTTGGACTACATTCTGCCTCAACTGTACCTCAATTACCCGTGAACTATAAGCCACTGGCAAGAATTTCGGATGTTAACTACGGTCCATCGCGGCCATCAGATCGTCTCAGTCAGGTCGATTTCAAAGTTTTGATCACATTCAAAATTTTTTCATCATTTCATAGTTTTTATCACTCCTATAAAAGACCGTTATTATGGTTTCTTTTGAGTAATCCGAAAATATTTTTTATTATTAGTATTTGAATTCTCCGAAATTGTTCATCGGTCTTCTTGTTCACATCATTTGTTCGGTTAGGGCTCATGTAACTTGCACGTTTTGAATCGATTCGGTTACTGTCTTTTGAAATCTCTTGATCTGTGCTGTTTCAGCCGTCATCTTTGACGCAAACTAATGACTACGATGAACAGTTATCGAATCAAGTGGAAGGCCCTTCGACCTCTGGTATAATCGATAATAGCGTAAGTTGCTTGTTAAAGTCTATATCAAATTGATGCAGTAACACCGGTTCATGTATTTTGAATGCATGATAAGTGTTTTTTGTGCATTATTTTTAGTTTGTTGCTCTAAGGTGAATGTTAAAACGAGTGCTTTGTTCCGCATTCGGTAACACTGTTCAGTTCTCATTATTATCCAGTTCGGTTCAGTCAAATGAGTTTAATTACTCAATAATTGTAGCAGTAGTAGTCAATCAAAATCGATGTTTTGGTGAGATAATCACATGAAATATTCATTTAGAAAGCGCAGGAAATGATTTACACGAATGACATCGCGTTGTGGGGTGGATCGGAAGCGAATGCAGCCGAAGCAATTAGTGGAATTGTAGACGTCAGTGTTGATCAGGTAAGTGTCATTATTTGATTGGATATTGGTGTCTTCTTCAATTACTCCGTTGAGGAGATCAGTTGAATCGATCAGATGTTAGATTTAGTTCATTCTATTCATGTTACTATATGTACTGTTGTCATTTAGTTAATACGGGCTAGCATAAGTTTCGCTCAGTGGGTACTTTTAATGTTGTATGTATGAACAGCTGCATCGACTTTTTTAATTCTGATTACGAGAAAATTGCGTTCTGTTTGATCAGAATTAAACTGACTCAAGTCTCACGTTTAACTTTTGCGCAAGACAGCGTGATTATCATTAGTTGTTGCGAAGTGCATAAAAACGTAATCAGAAATTGGCATTAGCAACAGAACTGGTAATAACATACTGCTGTCATTTTTAGGTGTTAGGACCAAACGTGCAAGCGAACCTGTTAAAGAATCTTCACAATAAATCGTTAGCAGAAGCAGCAATTTCGCATTTGGCTGCGATACCGAAGAGTAAAGGACCAAAAGATATGGTGGCAAGAAGAAAACATCAAATCACCTACTTGGCGACTATGGTTTGTATTTTTGCATTCTCAAGTCTTTTTTCAATCAATTTATCAACACCGATATTTTTCTATCGTTTCACCCTCATCGCAAGCAATGCAGTTATCATCGCCTGATTGGATTTTTCGAAGCGTTTCGTATTAATGAACAAACCGCTTCCAATGAATCCGTTTGCTGAAATTTTGATGTGTTTTTCACGAACTAAGTAACACTCATTTCACGTCGTCCAACTTGTCACATTTCTCTATCAGTCATAAAATTTAAGTGCTCAGCGCGTTTTGTTTTCTTAAGTTCTGATTTCTCCAGATGTATATGTGCAACAATTTTCGATGTTTTCAGGCGGTCGCTCGAGAAGAACAACTTGCTGAGCAGTGGTCACAGAATCGTCATATGAAACGTGTTTCGGCCCAAAAATATGGATTCTAACCATCCTTTGTTGCACTGTGAACGTGTTAGGATGGCCACCAAGCTGACCATCAAACATTTTCTGCTTCAGCACACTGGTATCATTGAAGCACATCAAAATTAATCAGCTTGAACACGATTCACCGGAAATGACTGTGTAGTTAACCGTCGAGCAATGTGTTTAAAGAATGATCCATTGATTTTCATTTCTTCAAATATATGGAACCTGAAGTGATGTATATACATTGTATTTCCTGAAATGATTCCCTTTTCTCCCTGAGCAAACTTTCAAAAACTACTTTGCAAACTCCCCTTACATTCCTTCAATAAATTGTTCCCATTCCTCAAAAGAAAAAAAAAACAAACGCCTTTAGTCGTCCTTAAATCCAGGATTTTTTGCCGAAAATACGTCTAAATTGGTTCTCTCCTGGATCTGATCGACGCTCAGTTCGATCGTGTGGAAGGTTTTCATTTTACGTTAGCTCGATTGCTATTCTCAACCTTTTTCAATCATCGTCCATCTTTTAAATTTTTCCAGTGAGCAATAAAAATGCATGTTAATCAATCCAGCGACATCGTAGCTATTGCGATTGTTAAGAGTGCATTGTTTTAGTGAATAAAATATCTTTATTGACGTTACACTCGTTAATACAGTTCAAGACTAGCGTCCGAACATTCCTTATATGTGTGCGAAAAGAAACTTGAAAATTGTGATTGTCGCTGTGCCGTAAAGCAGGACCTCAAGGAAATGATCATTACTTAAAAGTGGTGGTTGTCAATTTTTGTATTGTTGATAGTCTCGCAATCACTTCTGACTGATCGCGATGCAGCTCTTCTCATCCCTCATAAGGCTGGCCATAAGCCTTTCGGTTCATGAGGCTTTAGAAGGTCTATTCACAGTCGATCGTCAGTGTTGTGTCTAAAGTTGGCAGCAGCAATTTTTTTGGTGCTTCCTAATCGAACACCCTGTCGATGGGCTCCGAAATATGTTATAACTGAGAAGGGGATTCTGAGCATCGGTCGGTTACGAACGGTGGTGACCAAAGCTCGGTTTGCTGAAACCACCGAAGCAAGCCCACAAATTGCAGAAACTCCTGAAAAACGGTCGATTGTTTCCAACTGCATTTTCGGACTCCTCTTGGTTCGGGAGCTCTCCACTTAACTCGAAGAAGAAGTGAGATCATCGCTACATATGATATACTAAACCATTTTCTTGAAATCAGTCAATCGTCGCGAAAATGTCGCGGAAATCACGACAAAAAAGTAAACTGAGATTACGCCTTGAGTAAGACGGATGAATTGAACCAGAACGAAACAATCACAGCCACTTGTGAAGACGATTAGTTCATTATCAGAAAGAAATATCGAATACTAGAAAGAAAATATTCATATTATGAGTGCAATCAAATAAATAAAATTAACGATAAGTTGAATTCAAATAAGTGTTGTCAAAATAATTCAAATAAATATTTGCGAATTGAAATAAGCGATGTCAATTCATCTCCTATAATTTTCTAGCGGTTTGTACTATCGCTAAAAGTTATCAAAACAACCATGTATGAGCGTTTGGTTAATCCAATCGCATTAAAAAGTGATAGAAACCGCAATCAAACACAATGCAGTATGATGATTTGCAGATCATGCAACCTACATCCCATACGAATTCGAAGAGTGTATGAGCCTTCAGTTGGGTAAACGCCTAGATAGCCAATCTTCTCGAAGGTTCTTAAAATTAACTGATATTAATGGATCACTTTTCCTTGGATGCAATTCTGATTCACTCACAACAGTTTTTCATTTTAGGAGAACGCAAATTGATCACTGGAAAAACAAACGACTGCCATTGGGTAGAGATTTCTCGCTAATGCTGAGAAAAAAGTTCTGAAAGTAAATATGGAGAGTGCGATAAGCCTCGGAAACTGAAAACAAAAAAAAACAAACTGAAAACAACATGTTTTAATAAACAGATATTTGCTCCTTTTCACAATGCATCAAAGGACTTTCTTTAGCGCCGTTTTGATATTCACCGAATACGAGAAACGAACCGTCGTAATCGATCCAGAATAGGGATGCACGCACGACAACGTCGCCAGGTCTAAAAATATGTAAATTCCCCGGCTGAAGGTCCTGAATGTTGTCTAGTAAGAATATCATTGTTGCTTCGCTAAAGTTGAAATTTTTCAACGGCAATATTTTGCATTCCGATGGATCGTGCATTACGCTGTTGACTGTCTGTTAAACGATTTCCACCACTGCACGAAATTCAGCTCCAATTGTTCGATTTCATGCCATCGGTGATATCATTCTGTTTACAAAACGTCGTGAATTTAGTCGAATATCAATTGGCCTGACTGTTGACTTCATAGCAAGAAAGTGCATTGAGAAACGTCACAGCTACGCTGCAAAAGGAGCATAAAGTCATCATCTCTTTGCCGAATACATTCACTGCGCTGACACAGCCGTACCGATGACTGTGAATGCTGTTTTACTTATTGCGCTCTCGACAATTCGTCTGACTCCAGTTGTTTCAATAGGTGAGCCTCTCCTGAGTTTCGACCACTTTGGATCATTATTTTGCAAGTTACATGGTTAATCGATAGTTCAGCGGCGGAAGGGGCTCGGTTGGAGGCAGCGTCAGGCTCAACAGCTCTGCAGATCCTGTGAAGGCTAAGCAGCGTCTAGACTTCCGTGGGTAATCGAAACCCATGACTCAACCCTACAGCGCCGAATAACTTCTGAAAAATCTAGGATTTGATGGCTGTTTAATAGGGTTTATGAGTCTTCTCCCCGCATCACCTAAAACCAACACCGTAGATGAAAACTATGATCATTCGAGTATGTTATAATTTGTTGCCTGGATGCTTCATATGTTCCATGCTGTCGTAAATGCCCTTACAATCTCCGACGTCATTTAAAACCACCACCGTAGAAAAAAAAACGATGATCTTGGGATATGCTTCCATTGGCTGCCGAGATGCTTCACATGCTCCATGCTGTCGCAAAGTGCCCCTCTCTGCGATTGTTGGCTGAACAAATAGTGTTTGACCCAAAACGATGGGATATTTCGATTTAAAAGGCGCTTATTTTCAGACTGTGATCTTGAGCTGAAGCAGTGTGATGCACGTGCTTGGATGAGTTGCAAGTTACCTGCGGGTGGTTGCATATCGCATCCAGACCTCTGCGTTGATAAATATAATCTGTGTAAAGCTGCACAAATTGGTCAGTTTATCCAAAGCTGACTGTTCTAAACGATGCTTGTGCTCTGCATATACTAATATTTACTTGTGTTTCTCCCCCAATTCGATCAGCAATTTCAATGAAGAAGTGAGGTTGTCCGTACATTTGAGATGATGAATTCGTTTCCTGCCGCTTGTCAGAATATTGTGAGAGTACATTTTGTTCTACATACTCGAAAACCTCGAAGCGATGGTTCAGAACCGGAACGGTATATGGCACAATGCTTCAGTTTGTTCGTCTCCCATGAAACTTGAATGATTGAACGCTCACATAGCCCAGCGATAATGTACTTGGTGATCGCGCTATGTCAGACTCAAGTTGTTGATATACAACTTCAATGCCAATAATGAAAAGAAACACAACGAACAGCAAACGAATAGAATGTTTGTTACGAAATTTACAACGAAATGTTGATTCGTCCCAGAAATCAACATTCTGTTGCAGAAGCTGTTCGATCGGAGGCGGAATCAAACTCGAGCGCATCCGAGGTCGAACTCAGTTCCATCAGCTCCGAAACTCTTGCAGGTTCCTGAATATATGACTTGACTTCCTGAATACATTCCTCTTGATTTAACTACATTAATGGGAAGCATAGATGCAGGAGAAAGTCATCTGTGCGCGGTTGCTGTCGTGAACTACCATCACTTTATGTGATTGTTGCCGGATAGAATAGAGTTTGATGCTCAACGGTGGAATGTTCTAATTTATAAGGTTTTTATTTTGAGATTGCGATAGTCTAATAAATCGATGTGTTGTGAACGCGTGGCGAGATTGCCTTTCCAAGCCGGTTGATTGCTCACTAGTTGTTCGGGAATGTTTTCGTTCGTATGATACTTGTAAAGACGCTGAAGTTGGTAAGCTTGCATAATGTTGATTACTCGATCAGATGCTTGATTTGATCGGTGAGGGTATAATCTGTTGACATCATTGAATAGCAGAGGTCCTCTGCTTACAGAATCATATATATGTTGTCGGGTGATTTTTCCTAGTTCAAAAGTTATAGGTTAATTTTTACTACTACATCTCTTAGATATCGCCAAGCCCTATATCATGTGTACTACATTCGATCTACCTGTATCCTCAGATTTGATCGGTGAGGGTATAATCTGTTGACATCGTTGAATAGCAAAGGTCCTAAGCTTTCAGAATCGTATATATGTTGTCTGGCGATTTTTCCTAGTTCAAAAGTTATAGGCTAATTTTTACTACTATATCATTTAGCTATCGCCAAGCCCTATATCATGTGTACTACATTCGATCTACCTGTGTCCTCAGATTTGATCAGTAAGGGTATAATCTGTTGACATCATTGAATAGCAGAGGTACTCAGCTTTCAGAATCATATATATGTTGTTGAGCGATTTTTCCTAGTTCAAAAGTTATAGGTTAATTTTTCTACTACATCATTTAGATATCGCCAAGCCCTATATCATGTGTACTACATTCGATCTACCTGTATCCTCAGATTTGATCAGTGAGGGTATAATCTGTTGACATCATTGAATAGCAGAGGTCCTCTGCTTACAGAATCATATATATGTTGTCGGGTGATTTTTCCTAGTTCAAAAGTTATAGGTTAATTTTTACTACTACATCTCTTAGATATCGCCAAGCCCTATATCATGTGTACTACATTCGATCTACCTGTATCCTCAGATTTGATCGGTGAGGGTATAATCTGTTGACATCGTTGAATAGCAAAGGTCCTAAGCTTTCAGAATCGTATATATGTTGTCTGGCGATTTTTCCTAGTTCAAAAGTTATAGGCTAATTTTTACTACTATATCATTTAGCTATCGCCAAGCCCTATATCATGTGTACTACATTCGATCTACCTGTGTGCTCAGATTTGATCGGTGAGGGTATAATCTGTTGACATCATTGAATAGCAAAGGTCCTAAGCTTTCAGAATCATATATATGTTGTCTGGCGATTTTTCCTAGTTCAAAAGTTATAGGTTAATTTTTACTACTATATCATTTAGCTATCGCCAAGCCCTATATCATGTGTACTACATTCGATCTACCTGTGTCCTCAGATTTGATCAGTAAGGGTATAATCTGTTGACATCATTGAATAGCAGAGCTCCTCTGCTTACAGAATCATATATATGTTGTCGGGTGATTTTTCCTAGTTCAAAAGTTATAGGTTAATTTTTACTACTATATCATTTAGCTATCGCCAAGCCCTATATCATGTGTACTACATTCGATCTACCTGTGTGCTCAGATTTGATCGGTGAGGGTATAATCTGTTGACATCGTTGAATAGCAAAGGTCCTAAGCTTTCAGAATCGTATATATGTTGTCTCGCGATTTTTCCTAGTTCAAAAGTTATAGGTTAATTTTTACTACTATATCATTTAGCTATCGCCAAGCCCTATATCATGTGTACTACATTCGATCTACCTGTGTCCTCAGATTTGATCAGTTAGGGTATAATCTGTTGACATCATTGAATAGCAGAGGTCCTCTGCTTACAGAATCATATATATGTTGTCGGGTGATTTTTCCTAGTTCAAAAGTTATAGGTTAATTTTTACTACTACATCTCTTAGATATCGCCAAGCCCTATATCATGTGTACTACATTCGATCTACCTGTATCCTCAGATTTGATCAGTAAGGTTATAATCTGTTGACACCATCGAATAGCAGAGATTCTCGTCTTCCAGAACCACATATACATTGTCGAGCGATTTTTCCTAGTTCAAAAGTTATAGGTTAATTTTTACTACTATATCATTTAGCTATCGCCAAGCCCTATATCATGTGTACTACATTCGATCTACCTGTGTGCTCAGATTTGATCGGTGAGGGTATAATCTGTTGACATCGTTGAATAGCCAAGGTCCTAAGCTTTCAGAATCATATATATGTTGTCTGGCGATTTTTCCTAGTTCAAAAGTTATAGGTTAATTTTTACTACTACATCTCTTAGATATCGCCAAGCCCTATATCATGTGTACTACATTCGATCTACCTGTGTGCTCAGATTTGATCGGTGAGGGTATAATCTGTTGACATCGTTGAATAGCAAAGGTCCTAAGCTTTCAGAATCATCTATATGTTGTCTGGCGATTTTTCCTAGTTCAAAAGTTATAGGTTAATTTTTACTACTACATCTCTTAGATATCGCCAAGCCCTATATCATGTGTACTACATTCGATCTACCTGTATCCTCAGATTTGATCGGTGAGGGTATAATCGTGTTGACATCATTGAATAGCAGAGGTTCTCAGCTTTCAGAATCATATATATGTTGTCGGGCGATTTTTCCTAGTTCAAAAGTTATAGGTTAATTTTTACTACTACATCTCTTAGATATCGCCAAGCCCTATATCATGTGTACTACATTCGATCTACCTGTATCCTCAGATTTGATCGGTGAGGGTATAATCTGTTGACATCGTTGAATAGCAAAGGTCCTAAGCTTTCAGAATCGTATATATGTTGTCTGGCGATTTTTCCTAGTTCAAAAGTTATAGGCTAATTTTTACTACTA
>JAPYMA010000574.1:0-52136 GCA_035041965.1 Anisakis pegreffii | reverse complement strand
AAGCAAAGTCGCTCGACATAATATATGTTACTCTGAATGAGGAGATCCAGCTGGATCAAGTGATGCAAAAAAATTCACATGTTACTGGGCAAACTTGAGAAGACGGTAGCCTTGAAGGTGGCATCCGAGATAGTACTAATAAAATGCCTATATCTCCTCAACAAGGCTAAATTGCTCGGTAAAATTTTTAATATTCTGATTCTAGAGGTTCTGCCGGATCGAACGGTGAAAAGAAATTCGCATGTTTCCGGACAAACCTGAGAAGACGGTTAGCTCAAAGATCGCAATCCGCCTATTGCTATATTAATGCATTGATTACTCTATAGCAATGTATAAAATGCATTGATCTATAGTGATCAAATGTATATCAATGAGCACCTCAGCGCTAGTTGAGATAGCTTTAATAAAACAGCTATACGTCCTCAACTAAGCGGAATCGCCCGACAAAATACATATTTTTCTGAATGCTCGATCGACTGGTGTGAAGAAATTGATATGTTACTGGTCAAAGCTGAGAGCACGGTAGGTTTGAAAGTGCCAACACCTATAACATCAGAAAAATAACTATATATCCTTGCAGGAGCTGAATTTTCCGGTGAACCTTTCATTTTTAGGAAGCAGAGGTTCTGCTCAATCGTACGATGTACAAACATCAATATGTTTCGAGGCAAACTTGAGAAGACGGTAGGCTCGAATATGGCAACCCGTATAGAATTGAGAAAATAGCTATATCTCCTCATCTAATCATAATTGCTCGGCGAAATATATGATAATCTGAATGCAGAGATTGTGAGCAATTGAATGTTGCAAAGAAATTCACATGTTACCGGGCAGACTTTAGAGTACGGGTACTATGAAGATGGTAAAGATGTTAACCTCTATAGAGCAATAGTATTGTGTTGTTATTGATCTACAGTGATAGAATGTATGCGAATGAGCGACTTTGCGTTCTTTATTGATATAGCTTTGTAAAAGTAGCCATATCTTTTCAAGAAAACGGATTTGCTCAACAAAATGTATGTTTTTGTGAATTTAGGGATTCAGTCGGATCGAATGATGCACGAAAATTCATGTGTAACTTGGCAAACTTGAGAATACGGTAGCGGTGAAGGTGGCACACGCATTGCCTTGAGATAGTTTTAATAGAATATCTCTCTCACTTCAGCTAAGCCAAATTGCTCAGAAATATTTATAATATTCTGAATCTAGAGGTTCAGCTGGATCAAACGGTGAAAACAAATCCAAATGTTTACGAGCAAACCTGTGAAGACGGTTAGCTCGAAGATCGCAATCCACCTATTGCTATATTAACGTATTGATTGGTCAATGGTGATCAATGTGTATGAATGATGAGCGCGACTGCGCTAATTGAAATAGATCTAAGAAAATTGCTATATTTCCTCAGCTAAGCAAAAGAGCTTAGCAAAATCGATGTTTTTCTGAATGTGGAGATCCATCTGGATCGAATGGTGCACAAGAATTTTCTGAGCGATTGAGGAGATATAGGCATTTTATTAATACTATCTCGGGTGCCACCTTCAAGGCTACCGACTTCCCAAGTTTGCCCAGTAACATATGAATTTTTTTGCATCAGTCGATCCAGCTGAATTTCTTCTCATGTTTGCTTACTCAAATCAACTTAGCAATAGGCGGATTGCGATCTTCGAGCTAACCGTCTTCTCAGGTTTATCCGGGAACATGCGAATTTTTTTTCACCGTTCGATCCAGCAGAACCTCTAGATTCAGAATAATATAATTTTTACTGAGCAATTTGGCATAGTTGAGGAGATATCGGTATTTTATTAATGATCTCTGCGGTGGCACCTTCAAGGCTACCGTCTTCTCAAGTTTGCCCCGTAACATATGAATTTTTTGGCATCATTCGATCCAGCTGAATTTCTTCTCATGTTTGCTTACTCAAATCAACTTATGAAATTAGATCGTTTGATTGTATTTATATCAATCTTTATAATATAAAGTATTTAGACCAGTGCGTTTGTGAGACTGGTAGAATCTCACCGGATGCGGTCTACTTTGGAAGGAAAATCACGGAAGAGATTGATATTTTTATGTGAATTTTGTTTGATGTGCTGTGATACAGATTTTAATGAGACAATGATAATGATGAATTGCATATTGTTGAGACAGTTTCAACACAGCCCTAGTCAAGCTTCGAAGTTGTACATTGGAACGCATTTGCCCCGTAAGGTGTTCTCATACCTTTTATTCACTTCTTAGAAATCATATTCTACGGTATTCTGTTCGGATATTGACATTCATGTTGATAGATGCATGCATTACTACATAATTTTATCTATTCAGCAGTTTTATTTAAGTTCTCCTTATCTTTAGATATTTTATTGCTCGAATGCGATTTGCTCTTTACAGCGATTCAGCTGCATAGAAATTAATGATATTGAACGTCTTAATTGTATCAATCGCCTTTCACGTGCACATCTTCTTGATTCAGGCTGATTATGGTATCATTGAAGAGTATCTTATCAAAGTAATCAGTTATAATTTCTTATAATAAACTATATGTTCATGCTCTAGTCTTCCCTTCGATGAAACAGTTTCAATAGCACGATGTCAAATAGCTGATCAGAGATCAAAACTTGTTACGATGTTGTTTACTCAATACTTTGAACTTTCGCAATGGTTTTCTGAATGCACTGTGTCAAAAACGTCAAACGACGTTACATGCTTATAATGCTTTAAACACGCACGCGTACACCTACGCACGCTCGCATCCGACACATGATACTCAAGATTCTCAGAACCTCTGCATCTCTATTCTCTCGTATATTCCCATTCTATTTTCTTCCTCACTAGTCTCCGCAATGCTATTTCGATAATTCTCGGCTTGATGACGAAAACAAACACCCCACCTCTCCATCGATTTTTAGCCACCAAGATGGCTTAAATCACTTTCAATTCACTTACAATGATTCTGTGATTGTTTAGATGCATTTTATTTGATTGCTACTAAAGAGTTTCAATGCCTCCGGATTTCATCCGGAATGGAAAAGCTTCCAAGATCCCAGAGAATGATCTCGGTGAAATATCTTTTTTTTGCACTGATGTTGGAATTCACTCGCTAATGATATGACACAATAATATGTGCATGCTTTGTTGATCACTTCGTTGTGATCATAATGTGCATTCTATGATCTGTTAATGGTACCATACCAATTGATCACCACAGATCATATCGCTATGATTGATTGCCCTATTCATTCAGTATTCATTTATTTCGTTCGCAAATGTTCTGTGTGGTGCAGTTGTGGTGCGTAATATATTTTTGTATATGTTATTCACGTTTTTAGTTCGCACATATATTTTCTCGTGCAATTCAGAATTGCGCCGTAGATATTTTGAGATCACATAATCTTCCAATTTTTCTTGTTTTTAGCATCATATCGCTTGTTAGGTTGATCACTCGGATTGCATTGAATTGAACTTGAGGAAAACTATGAATTAATCATTTAATACTGTTCCAGACCAAAGGTGATCGAGCGGACAAACCGTGACAGTTTCAAAGATACTGTCACTGGTCGTCACCTCGAATCAACGGTGAGGAATTAAATCATTTCTGTGGTGGTTTAATTTGTTTGTTGGTGATATGAAATGACTTGATTGTTAATCAGTCTTGTTAATTTCTCTTGATCTGGCAGGAATCTAGCGTATATTCAGTAAGTATGGGTATTGTGTGAATATTCTCTGTTAGATAGATTGGTGTATAAAACAGTTGTGTGATAACAGACATAATATTGATAGAGATTTTGGATAATGTAGCAATGCGATATTTGCCCGAAAATAATACATCTTGTCAGCAATAAACCGTCATGCAATTGTAGGTAGAATCGCGTACTGATGTTTCTAGCTGGATGACGAGACACAACAACCGATGGTGACGGATCGACGGCCGATTCGATAGATCTGGTGGTATCAGTTCGTCTTTATCAACATTCAACACTATCTCCTAACTCTATCAAAACAACAGCAATCAACAATTCAGCAGATATTCAGTTCAACAATATTCAACAAATGTGACACCGTGGTCAAAGAAGCGCCAGGTTAGTAGTTTCACACTTGAACTCAGGGACACAGAATAAAATTCAGTCGTGGTCAGTGACCACTTTTTTACATACTTCATTCTTTTGTTTTTTAATTCATTTATGAATATTGTGAATAATGTTTGTATGTGTTGTTAGTTACATGTAAATCGTGCTTTATTTGTAATTGTCTTATTAAGAATTGATGACAGTACAGTGGCAAATATTATAGTACGTTGTTCAGTGTTATCGTTGTCGATCATGAACTTGTGAAGATGTTTGTGATGCCTCGTTTATTTTAACTGGGGGGGGGGATTTTTTAGTGCTTTTAATCCAATTGTTAATGTTATTTTACTGTCATTGATTTGTTTCATTGTTATTATTGTTAATGTCACTGCATAGTCAAATGTTGAGTTGTTCAGCTCATCTGAAACAATTAATGTTAAAGGAAAAATGTTATAAATCGTGACTTAAATTACTGCCTATTGGATTTTGTTTTCTATTCATTTATTCAGTGTTATGAATTAATTGGTTTATATGCATATACTTATGTAAATCACCACAAATTGTCATGAATATTACATTATTTATTTCATTATTCATTCATTTTATGTATTCATCATTGTTGTGAATATTGTCAACATTTTTATAAGAGATGTGGGTAGGGCGAAGGAGGGATGCGGCACGTAACGACCCGCTTAACTCCGGAGCCAGGGGTAGGGACTTGGACTGGCTATAGATGTGGCCCATCCCACCTGATTGAACTTTTTTTTTCAGTTTCTACACCTCACCATTCCCCCTCCCCCTCCCCCTCCCCAATGTGGACTCTATTACGTGAATTCGTGTTGGACTCTAACATAGACTAGCACACTTGCTGATATGTACTGAGGTAGCTATCGCAGCTTAACTTAATTTGATGTAAGTTAGTCATAACTTTTACTTGACTTAGCTTGACTGTGACTGTATTATAAGCCCACTGAGCCAAAACTCTGAAACGACTTGACTGGAAATTTATCACATATTGTGTTGAGTTGGTGTAGCGATTAGCGGGCTTTGACTTTGCTTAGTTAAATGTTAGTTCAACGTTACTGTGGACCATATTAGCATGTGCTTTAGAGGAACACTTAATTATCTATGGACAGCCTGACGCAGTATCCTAGTCTTGTCATGGCTGAGAAAAAGGCTCTCGGAATTGATCATTCCTTCGATGTAGGGATATCACATCAGAGAATATATAGTTTGTTGCGGGAGGAGTTGTGACTGGGGTTGATAATAGCTGCACTGGCAAATGAAAAAAGAAAATTATCCCCGTAAAAATGAGTTACACGAACGTAGGGTATGAATCGCCTTATGAAGTTAGCGGTAGGTCTGGAAAGTTCGCCTGGACCACTCACCCGAAGAGTCGAGTCGCTAGGTGGCGACTCGAAGAACGTCTTCTTTGTAGTGCTGTTTAGTGACAGCTGAACTGAGTTGAATGATATATCATATGTGCAGTTAATGGTCATTTTTAAAAAGCATATTTTGGTTGCATGGGTGATCCCAACCCGTCGAGCTGCCAACAAGAGGGGCTAGGTTTAAGTAAATGCGACAGGCGTTCCCCGCCTACCGGCAGTCTTGGCGAATCGGGGAGAAAGAACTTAAAATATGCTAGCGATATTTACCCGAGTATCGCTAGCATTTATTCTACGGAACATATTATGGGCGTTCCCGGCCCGTGAAAGGCGCCGATTTGACCGGGGATAGGGAATGCGCGTAAGTTGGCCTGCGTAGTGCCTCCGGGCATTTGCTCAGGTAACGAGGGTTCCCGGACTCACTGTGCGCACTTTCTCTTAACAGGGGGGAATTATAATCGGGTTGACCATTGGCTCGCACATATGAAATCGGTTCATTCAGTTCAATGTTGCTAAATGCATTCATTATAAGGAGAAATCTCTCAGGTGTTTGTGGTTACTCGCCGAAGCTTATCTATTAGCTAGTGTCATGATGGCATTCATACACATCTATGATGCAATCCTTATGTCCCTTGCCAGTGTGGTTATCATTCACTGCTAGTGCTAATAAGATAATTAATAACTTTAAACAATCCATTCGAATGAAATAAAAAGCACTATAGCCTCTTTATTTGAGAAAAGATTTTCAATAAAACACCAATAGTTGACCGCCCTTAGTAGTTGACCACTTCCGAGAGCTTGAATCTCAGTCTAAAGTTTTCGTATTGAAAATAACGTATTAGTTAGTTTGCGGGCTAATGGCTGTACTGACATATCAAAAGAAGAAAATGTTCCCTAAAAATTAAGTTTCACTAATGTAGGGTATGAATCGCCTTATGAAGTTAGTGGTAGGTCTGGAAAGTTCGCCTGGACCACTCATCGTGTAGAGTCGAGTTGCTGACTGGTAACTCGAAAAACGTCTTCCTCATAGTGCTGTTTGATAACAACTGGAATAAAGTTCCAATGTTATTAAATGCGTTATGAGGAGAAATCTCTCAGGTGTTTGTGGTTACTCGCCGAAGTTTATCTATTAACTAGTGTCATGACGGCATTCATACACTTCTACGATGACATCCTTATTTCCCTTGCCAGTGCAGTTATTGTCTGTGATAGATGCTATTAAGGTACTTGATAACTTTGAGAAATCCATTCAAATGGGATTTGAAGCATTATGGTTTCTTCAATTTGGTAACGGAGATAAATTTAAATATCATAAAATTTTCTTCAATTTAAATATCATAAAATTTTAAAGTCATCGCCTCTGTTCTTTATAGTCGACCACTTTCAAGAGCTTATATCCCAGGCCAAGTTTTAAACTGGATAACTGCAGTTTGATCTATGCATAGAGGCTAGAACTTTCTGTTTATCGCTAGCACAAGGTCTTCTCAGGCTTAGAATGAGCCGATGTGTAAGTTCTCAGTAAGGTGTTTTGGAAATAGTAGTTTTGGCGTGATATTATGAAATTTTCTCATAGATTATTATTCAACCACTCAGATGACAACTTGAGGAATAGAAAGGCAGGTAGTATTCCTCGGATTGCTCTCATACATTGTGTAGACGGAGACAAGACCTCAGTCAAATTTAACTTAACAATAGCTTAACTCGACCTCAAACTAATTTTGAGTTGAACTGAAATGAATTCAGCTCGCTTGATTCTATTTTGTTTTTAAGATATCCTTTCGGAATTTGTTCATGTTACCTTGTTTTGGATTGTCCGATTGGATGTAGGCATTGAAATCTCGTGTCGATGTTAATTTTTGTTTGATTGTCCTGCTGCCGTTGTTGTTGGTTACGATTATTTCGTGTTGTTGTTGATGTGATTATTTCGTGCCTTCATCACTTTATTTGATGCTGTCGTGCCAGGCACAATGAAGGGAAGCATTGTTAGGCATGTTATGACTAGATTTCATGACTGAGACGGAATCGCAAAGTGTGTAAAGAATCCCGCACAAACTATCCGGATGTCACATGACAGGGACAGGCTCAAGTTTGAAGCTCTTACCTGAACATAACCTCATAAATTTGCCGAAATTAGGATAAGTTTACTAATATGAATGGTGCGTGGCGCGACAGCTGCATAAACGTTTTTTCACGTGTTACCACACATCATACCGAAATCGCTTGAAAGGATCGACGAGTTGTCAGTATCCGTCGCGTTCAATGAGTTTAGGGTTGCCGTGACGGCAAGTTTTGTAGTTTTGTGTTGATAAATTCGGGGAAATTCAGGCGCAGTGTAGGTTCTAGTCTTAACACGATTGTTTGTATCGCAGTTGGGGACTAAGAACTTGAAATTTAAAGGCTTATCGAAATATCGATGTGAGAAGCCATTTTGAAAATATCTTGGTGCAAAACAGAATTCAGCAAAGTGTAATTGAAAGGTGTAACGGTATTTTGAGGAACATTTCATGGGAAGATCATCACACTTATCTTAAGCATGATAAAACAAATCTTGGAGAATGAGTTAGGTTGTTTTGAAGAACATGATCATATGGAAAAAACAAACGGGATATCTCGAACAGGATGGTAGATTCTCTTGAAAGGAAACAGAGTTTATGGAAGACAACTCTTAAAATACCATTTAGCACAGAATTGGCTCATTCCAATACATTGTATCTGTACTGATCGATGTACAGAAGAGGGTAGTAATATCAGGATCACCATATTCAAACCAACGATGAGTGCTATCCAGCACGGATTCAGTTCAGTTGGTGTTAGTGTGCATTTGACTTCTACTGTACAATAGGTTTAATTTCAGTGAGTATAACTTTCCAACTGACCTATTCTTCACCTCGGGTGTATTGACCACACTCGTAATGTGAATCCAAACTATACTCAGTTGTTGTTTAATGTTATCTGTGGTTTATTTCTCGTTGCATGCATCACAATTTGCTGCGAGCATGGTTATTCCTCAATTTGATTTCCTATCAGGTGAAATACTTCGCATTGTTCGAAGAAGTAGGTACAAATATGAGCAGAGAGCTGTGGCACAATGTCTTCATTCACGCGCTTGCTGATGCGTTTTATGGGTGTTAGGTCACACCTCTATCCTTCTCGATCTAGACGATTAATTAATGAAGGATTATTGATGACGTTTCTATTAGTTTTAAGAGGGTGCAGTGAATTGAGGTTCCAAAGTCTATTTTTAAATACGTTCAGCTGGAGCAGTTCACCATTCTTGTTTTTTCCATCCTTGTGCTGTCACATTTACGAATTTCCTCACTCAAAACACTGTTCATGGTTCATTAGAATGGCTTTAGGTGACCATATAGTTTTCATTTCTTATGATGGAGTCTCACGTAGCACACAGGTAAAATGAGCAGACATTGCTGCGTAAGATATCGACTGAGTAATTTTTTTCAGTTTCATTTCAGTGTTTTCACACATCCCATTAGATGACGACTTATTAAAAGTCAGCCTGTGTTCGTTTGAACATTTGACAAATGATCTTTATGGTCTATGAAAGGGCGTGTTGCTGCAATCAACCGTATGAGCCCTGGACGAAGCTCATTGCGGCTTAAGCTTCATTGCAATCTGAGGTGAATCCCAGGGAAAATTGAGGTTGAGCCTCGCGGTAAACCTCAGCAGAATGCAGGGGCAAAACTTTGCTTGAGGCTGGGAAATAATCTGACCTCTTCTATTGAATACGTTAACTACAGCATTGCCACCGTGTGATATCACCAACCTGAGAAAAATGATTATCGAATGTCGGGATGCATTATTTGGAATGTTAAGAATTTATTTCGAAATGTCAATTTATATCATAAGTGATTAATTAGATCAAAAAATGAAATAAAATAAAATAACATCAAATATTACAATAAACATAATTTGCGTAACACGTGCGCAAAGTTGTGAACATGCGTTCGCATTGCTAAAATCGAGCCAAAGTGAATTATGAGGTACAATGATTGGGTACTACAATGTAAGGGAGATATTTGGTAGGGAGCTAAGTCCCCGCCATCCGATAAATTTGACCGTAATAACATGAAATGAAAGCTGAACGAAAATATGAGGTTCAATAAAATTAGTTTGATTTTTATAGTTACCCATTTTGCTTGATAAACTGACAACTGTCTTTATGAGACAATACGTCATAGAGGGATGATAATTTGAAACTGAAACAAATTGGGAATGATTCATGAAGTTAAACGAATGTGCTTAATCAATTGATTCTAAGGAAATGCCCGATCAATATAGCTTATTTCTGCATCTGTCAATTGTCAACATATAGCAACATTTGTGAAACACTATTTCATTAGTATACCGTATCTGTTCCCTTATTGTAGTCTAATTGACTTCAGAAAACTTCAATGGACGAAGGCGTTCATCGTGCAGAACGTCTTGCTACGCTTCTCACATCTCGTAACGGACTCATTCGTCGGGAAGCTTCAGAAGCTCTTGGTCGTTTCCCGCTGACAAATCCTAGCATTCCTTCATTGATCAGGTGCGTGCGCCTCCAAGACATTTCATTTTTCTTATTTTTCATTCTAATTTCAGTAAATTTTGCATGGTATCTTATATACTGGAAGCTATGGAGAGTAGCAAATGCTAGTAAGCGTTTGCATTAGTTTTTAAAAAGTGGCCTGTTCAAAGTTTCCCATTTGCTAAAAACTTATTGGGTTTTTCAAGCCGTAGTTACGCCATTTGCTTTTACTTTGAATTATTTTGTTGATAAGGTCAGTTACGCAATTTTTAAACAAAGATGATATTCAAATATTTACAAAATCTATCGTCGAAGTTCCGTATTTAATTGATATTTCTCGTTCTATTGCGTTAGTCAAGTGTGATGTTTTCATTTAAATAGAAGGCTGATAAATGAAACATACAGCTTCTTTGAAAACATTTTCGTTGATTTGATAACGATAATCTATCGTCAATTTTCAGACAGTATTTGCAAAACAGTTCATGGGAGACTCGCGTCG
The DNA here is from genome assembly GCA_035041965.1 of Anisakis pegreffii. Taxonomy (NCBI): domain Eukaryota; kingdom Metazoa; phylum Nematoda; class Chromadorea; order Rhabditida; family Anisakidae; genus Anisakis; species Anisakis pegreffii. The sequence continues at coordinate 41,669 of JAPYMA010000574.1, read as the reverse complement.
ATGCGGCAAAAACGCTACGATTGATTTTAACTTCAGTATCAACTGCTTCGAAAGAAGTTGTTCCGTCAACGAAGTTGCTCAAGTCTCTTGATCTCACATTAGTAGTTCGCGATTACTATCCACTGTTAAGGTGATTTTCCTCATAAGTTACGAAATTCATATTCACATATTTCATATTAATGACTCATATCATATTTCCTAATCCAATCGTAATTGGATTTATTTTATTCTTACTATGATATGGGTACATTAAGTCTACAAAGTAATGTGCTACGGGGAAGGAAAAATGTTGGAGAACTTCAGAGAAAAAATTCGTTTTCGTCCCGTTCACGATTTCCGAATTTTCCTCGAAAATGTAACTTCTGAACCCGTGTCAATAAAGGCTAGAAAAGAAGAATGTTGGCCGGAAAAGCATCGAAATAAAGCAATCTGTACGATAGAACAGAGATTACCGCTAGGCCACAATACGGTTTTAACGATGATATTTCATTTAACCACACGGAAAAATAAACGTTGCGTAGTCTTTGGCAAGAAAAAATGAACAACATTCTAGAATGACAATAACGCGAATTTATTTTTGTGCACGCTGTAGAAATCACCTGGGTTTATCACTTGAAGTTTAGGCTAAATTACGGTTTACAATAATATCTCTGTCATAATGATGGGAAGTACCGTTTTCTCCTCACGGTACTGAGATAACCAAAAACCTTTTGCTCCTTTAACAATAGAAGTCAGTAATTTTCGAACTGTCGTCACGCATTGTTTTTATTTTCTTCTTCGACACATCCGCTTCTTCGACGGAGACCATGCTCAGATGATCGAGAAAACCCTTTGGTGATGATTGTTTCATAGCGAACTCCTTTTCACACACATATCAAACGAATGCATTTCATACCTCTTTCTCTCAAAACCAAGTATTTTCACGCTGCACTCCCACTGACCAAACCTCGTTTTTTTGCTCCGTCCTTTCCATCGTCACAGGGAATGTCGGTGACGATGGAAAAGACGGAGTCCCCGAAATATCTCGTCCCCGCAACACACTACTATAAAGATGAATTGAGCGCTGATCAATTCAATCAAACGATTTTTGCTTGTTTTTTGCTTTCGTATGTGTACCCATCATAATATTAATAAGCGGTTTTGATAAACGTGGTTAATGGTTAAAGTTGTGAAAATGAAGTGGTATTCCGTATGGGGTCATGTTCATGTGATGAACGACGAAAATTTATGGACAAACAGCGCAAATTTGTGGATGAGCAACTTCGTCTGCAAACCAAAGCCGGCGTTTCGTGTGCACCATTTGTCACACAAGATGATTTTATAAATTATACCGATTCCGAGAAGAATGCTGAGGTGAAGGTAATGTATTTTAGTTAATAACGCTATCCTGTCTATCGTTTCGAAAAAAAGATCTCTTCAAAGTTTTAGCGTATTGTTGTTTTGTGTATGTTCTGAATGTGTTATGTAAAACAGATTGTATGAGTATACGTAACAGATAAATTCAGCAATTGTTCGTGTCATCACATAAATGATTGAATGGAATATTCATTTTTCTATTTTTTAAAAATATTCATTTTCTGATTGAAATGTATTTGGTTGTTCTTTCAGCTGAGTCTCGTAACTAGCACGTTGAGTTTGAACGAGCAAGAGATATGCGACGATTTTGACTTGAAATTGCATCAGTTATGTGTCCAGTTGTTAACCGATCTCGCTGACTCAAAATGGGAAATTCGTCATGGAGCAGCACTTGCGTTTTCTGCTATTCTCTCAAGTGTTCCATCCAGGTGATTCGTTTTGTCATTATCATCAATGAAGTTTGACTTGTGATAACACCAAGTAAATACTTTTATATTGTTCATGAAAACAATTCATTTATCGATAAGTGAATGCTGCAAACAAATCATGATGGCAATTACAACATGTCTCTTTTGTTTCATCCTTCCAACGCCTTATCTTCACGTGGCATTTTTGAAAGTCCTCCTCATAATTCAGCCGTTTATTTGAATGCAGCTGCTTGAATGTTTTGCAGAATACTTCCTTTAATGTTTTACAATCGAATTTTGATGCGACTATAGTAATACATTGTTGTTCGCGTTTAAAGCACATGACTGAATCTCGCATTTTCAATAAATCCGCAGTTATTAGTGGAGTGGCATGATTAGTTCCTAGTGTTAATCAGTGGAAAATTCTAACATCTCTAGCATCCTAAATATTTTATGCGATTTGTTCCGTTTATGCGCTTGCAAATTCTTGATAATGAATTTGTTTTGATTATTCGCATATTAGCTAATGTTTTTTTATAGTGCACTATTGGAACATAATAAATGCTTGTTAATGATCAATCAGTTATAGGCTGTCTTCCGATTTGATTGATCTCATAAGCACTCGATTCTTTCAAACTTTAGCACTTGATAATTTCATCGATTTTGCATCTGGAAGGTTTGTGCTCCCTTTTTGTTTATTATTTGTATCAAACAAGAATAATTTCGTCATTGTTGACTGCTTTGGTAAGAGAATGACCGAGCGTTTCAGATCAGCAGTTGGACCAGTACGTGAATGTATAGCTGATTGTATTGCAAAACTTTTCATAGCGTATCCGAATGAGGAGTTCATTGAAACGGTAGCGAATCACATATTTGCTTTGTACAATATTAAAGAAACGAATTCGGTTGCAACTACTTCATCAACAACAAATACTGACGACCTCTTGAAACATGTTTGTTTCTTTTCTTCATTAGGAATACACTTATGAAAAATTCATTGTTCATTTTTATGTGTTTCACTGTTGTTCTGCAACGAAGTCATATTTCCTTATTTTTGTTTGTTTAGTTGTGGTTTCAACGACAAGCAGCTTTACTTGTTCTGAAATATCACTTTGCTGGACATCTTTATCATTTGAAATTCGAACAATTTTATGGTTTAATCAAACGTTCTTTTGAAGATACTCACGATGAGGTAACTAACTCTATTCGTTTTTCACTTTTAAAATTTCTTTTTTCCAAGATAATTCGACATTTTTTCGAATATATTTTTGAACTGTATCAAGTGAAAATCTGAAATTGGGTTGCAAATATTTCATACTTTCTTAGATCGTTTTCGAATTTGGCGGATCATCAAATCGAATAGCTCAATTACCTTTATGTAGTGCTGAGCCAAAATAGGCAATATTCTTCGACTAATTGCTTTTTCATTGCTTTCTGATTCAGGTCTCGTCAGCCGCTTTATCAGCAATCACTGCATTATTTTGTAAGGAAAATTTGAAAGATGATATCACTGAATTCCTTTCTCATATTGAACTCATCATCTATCGTTTCATTGATGCAGCTTGTAGTGCGACCAAACAGCAGCAGGTTAATTTTATCATCGATAGAGTGTTGCTCAACTGATGATGCGTTTTCATTTCAGCTGCTCGATGTTGACACTGTTATCGTTGATCTTCTAACACTCTTACAAACATGGATGCTGTCCTCCGAAAAAAGAACTCCTCCATTTTCGGTGTTGATAAGCTTGTCACGATTATTAAATCCTATCTTATTGACGAGATGTATTAAGATCGTTAATATCTTCTCTATGTGCTTCTCCAGATCTTTAGAGGTAATATTTGAATTTTTGGATTAATATCTCATTTTTAGAGCGTTCTTTTGTAAAAGTCATTTCCGAACAAGACTGATGAAAACATACGCTGTCATTTCCCGAATTGATCACAAAATGATTGAAATGAGCAAAAATATCTTTCTCATCGAACAAACACAAATTGAGAGCGTTTCCATCAAGAATTTTATCGAAGCCGTAATACTAATGATGCTGGTTGAATTTATTCAGTGTGCATAGCATCACTTCTAAAGCAATTCTGAATGCAGACAATCAGTAGCACAGTTCACGATCATTTTGCAAGTGCTTAATTACAATTAAATGAAATAAGCAACGTTTTGTATTAAGCTGCAAAATCAAGATGCTACGTTTGAAGACTGTTGTATGCAAGTGGTGTCATCGTTGTTTCGTCTTGTACTGTTCACTGCTCCGTACGAAACCGAGAAGCTTATCGAGGCGTGTATCTCTTGTGCGTATTGTATAAGTGCACAAATCACATTACTCAATCAACTGCCATTCGCTCTTGTGGAAACATTCGGCCGTTGGTCTGCGTGTTTAATGTTAGATGCGAAATGTGCTCAGATTGGTTTGTTTAAATTAGTCGTTTGCGGATTGAATTGCTTTATTGATACGTTAAAGTTTTTGCATTTTGCAGATTTCTTTGATTGTTAAATTGGTAACTTTAATCCGTTGAGATGATAATTCACCATTGACAGATGTGACGAAGCATAATGTGGGTGAATTTGTTGAGAACGAGCGTTTGGAATTGATGTGTGGTGATGAAATCCGTGCTCTGCCTGATATGGAACGAATTGACGCTCTGATCACCCGAAAAGTACACATAGCCAGGTTTTTGGCACCTCTTCTATCGGCTATTCACAGCTTCCCATCAATGGTTTGTTTTGTTTCATGTTGTCTCATCAAACCGTTATAACGGAGCATGATTTGCTTGGGTTCTGTTCAACTGACGCTTCGGAACCAAACCAAGACTGTGCTTGTAGTATGTGCTAGGTTTATGCATGAACAACTTATAGAATGATAATGTAGCATAGCATACACTCATTCATCATTTATGCATCGCAAGTAAATGATGTGTTGGTGTTAGTTAGTGTAGGTTCAAGTTAAAAAATTATGGGTTATAGGATAATCACGGCAACGGTACAATGCGCTATAGAGTATATGATCATAATAATTAATTCAAAGTGAATCTAAAATACTGATGTAGCATTGATAATATCTGAAAAATAGTACTAAGTGTTAGGGAATGTGAAGAAGATGGATTTTTGAAACTGAATGAATAAATACAATGAATAATGGAAGCACCGTTTTATGAAATTTATATTAGATCGGCAATCAGTCGTTGAGTGACGCAACAGAATTGTTGATTACGCCAATGCTTAGTTCACCAGCAATTATGCATCGACTTGGTGGTTCACTTCTCACTCATAGCTGGTTTTCATACAATTGGTTAGTTGACCAAATTTTATTTTCATTCTCTTTTGATAGAGAAATGAACGATGTGTGAAAGCAAGTATGCAAATTCGCCTTTCTTTCGATTCGTTGCAAGCAGAGTCATTTATGATTTTAACATTAACGTTGTGGAAAACAAAAAGAAAATTGCTTCCCAGAAAACTTGTCGAAATTGATTCAGTGAGAAAAGGATCAGAAAAAGATTGAGTGATTCTGATGGTAAAGAAGTAAACCGAAGGTTACATCCGTTCAACTGTAGTAATTATAACTGAATGATTTTAAAAATACGTCCAATGCAGTTTTTCGCTCACCGATCGATTATCTTGAGGTCAATCAGTAAGAATGAAAGCAATCCACCAATTTTCTTGGTTGCGTTATTGCAAAAAATGGTTCTTCAATCGCAGACGTTTGCATATGACGATGAAAAGTTCTTTTTTCATTATATGGAGAGTGCATACAAAGAATTTGTATCGTATTGCCGTCGAAAAGGTATTCGAACCAACGAAATTGAGCATATCGAAAATTCGGCTGGTTCTGTGGACGTTTACGCAAGGTTTTTGTTTTAGTCATCAAATTTTTGAATTGATGAACTTCAATCGATTATTACATGCATATTTTTGAGTTAGGGATCGAGGACGTTCACTTCATAATTCTGAATTTGCACCGAATTATAGGATGAATTGCAGTCTTCTGCATATATGATAATAGAAGTTGTTTGTTACAAATTGCAGGAAAGTGTTTGATATGTGCTTATTGCGTATCAAGAAAGATGATGATCGATCAGCGTTGAATTCTCATTACGAGAATTTTAATAATATTGTCGCTACTGCAAAAGCTGTTATGACTCTCAATGTTTTGTGAGTCTTGGTTGCTTTTCCTTCATTGAAGTATTGTTAAACAGTTTTAATTTTATAAAGTCGAGATTCCTGAAAACAAAACTATTTCAGCTAAATTTCTTTACTCAGCTATGAATCACAATTCTAGCAATCATCTTATGATGTCATTTCCATTAATTTGCTATATTTTGTTTTATCTCGCCTTTTACTTACATCATATTTCTTAATCAGTAAATAAAAACTGAACGAAGATAGGAAAACGACAAATCGTATTATTGATCCTTATTGAAAGTGATTTTGTTTATAGACGGGTGAATGCTCTTCTAGTATCTGCACTGATCACTGTCTATCCACAAATAGTTTGTGAATCGAATTCGTTGAATCCGTTCGTGAAACCGTTTATGGAGTTGCTGCGTTCCGAGGAAAATTCAATTGTTGCACGTCATGCGCTCAATTCATTACCCATTCTTTTTAGGATCACCTCAGGTTTACTTTCCTTTCTTATACTCTTCATATGATATGTTGCACTAAATTTGTATTGAGCAATAACCTCCTAATTTATGTTGTGATTGAACTGCCTCCAAATTTGATAATATGTCTGAATGCATAACAGTCTTTGTGATATGGCTCTAAGAGATAGCTTCAAAGAGAGTATAAGTGATTCCTTGTTTTATTTTGTTGTTTTGCAGTTAAAAAGCCATCTCCACACGCGAAAATGATCAAACAAATCGTAACGAATCTAACTTCGTGTGAAAATCATTTTCCTCAGGATTTTGAATTGTAAGTCAATCGGTTTTTTAAAATGACACTGGTCACCTTTTTCAGTGTGTCCGTTTTATTGAATAATATATTCAAGTCTTCAAATATTTCTTCTATTTGTTAATCTATCAGGTGCAAATAGCCGAAAATTTTATCAACATTGAATCATTTTTGAGCTGCTCCCGCACGATATAATTAAGTTGTCATTCAATTTTGTTTATTTTAAATTCTGAGTGCAAATGTTCAGATGTGAAGCAACTGTTTTATCGCAAAAGATCAATGGAACGGCGTCAGTTCGTTCACAGAATGCAGAATTCGCTATACGTGCTCTCGGAATTCCATTTGCATGCGTTGAATTAAGTGATTTACTTGATTTTCGCAAATTTGATTCGCCAAAGGTTGGTCCATTATGCAACGTTTTGTTTACTTTATTTGATTTTTTCATTTACTCAACGGACATATACGATCGCTCTTTGAATTATTTTTCTGGTTGAAATTTTCACCTAAGTTGACTGAAGCAGTGTTCATTACAATAGATAATATTTTGAAGTCGTTCAACAGTAGCTTTTACCTCGTATGTTGGTTCAAATGTGGTGGCGTAGTTAACGTGTTCGATTAGTGGGCTACTTTCTCATCGCATGGTTCTCTTCGTGTATTAAAATCGCACTCGAAATCCTTCTCGTATTTTCACGAAATTTTGGAGAATGCTTTAACAAAGTACTTTTGTGTAGTGTGATGCGGGGTTCGTGGCGTATTTTCACGAAATTTTGGAGAATGCTTTAACAAAGTACTTTTGTGTAGTGTGATGCGGGGTTCGTGGAACTTTTTTTCCGTGTCCGCACCACACAATTTTTGTCATCTTGAAAATGAATTGTATGCACTACTTTGAAGGTATGTGATAGTATCATGTGATATTTGCTAAAATTTTTGGATGTTGGAAATTTGAATGCAAAAGTTTGGCAGTAAAATTTGTTTTGAAGGTAAAAGGCATGTATATGGATGCGTTCAGGGTGTACGTTGATGAACTGCACGCAACGAGCGGTACAGCACCGGTCATTGTTCGTGATGTATTGCCAGAATTAAAGATTCATCTCTGTGGTTAGCTTCTTCTCATTTCCCTCACAGCTGATCGTTAAGTGTGCGCTTGTTATTCGTCGCAATCTAAAATTAATTGTGTGGCAACCGTTGATGAAGTTCAATTTTAGTGCCAATAACAATATTGTAACGATGCAAATAATGTTGTTTGCAGCCGAATGTGCAGCATTGCGTTTTTGTGCAGCTCGATGTGTGAATGCAATCGTGCGCTTGGATGGTGTTCTAATAGATGTGCTGAATTCAGTTGTGATACCGTTACAGAAAGAACTTCGCTCTGGTGTTGCTTCAATAAGTGCACGTTGTGGACTTGTTGAACTGCTTTTCTTTATGTCGCAGTTAAGTGTTGAAGTGAGTTAGTCTCTATCGTTGATCCAATTTTGTTGAATCGATCCACCGAGTTGTTCACTGTTGGAAGACGTTGAAGCGCAATTCTTCACGATTAACAATTAGTAACTGATGAACGGATTCCTCTTTTATGAAGCGCATGCGTTTTGGAAGATATGACTGATTTTTGACGGGAAACATGCCAATGCAAATTATTGATTAACATTTCTCCAGAAATTCCGACGTTTTTCCTTTATGATATCGATGATATCATCTGCAAAACTGATCGATAGTAATGTAAATGCAAATTGAGAAACGCGTTAATTCATTCGTTCTCAGTTACATCACCGTCTCTCAATTCGCATTTACGTCAGCATCGATGTTGTGAATCAATCAGATGCCATAAAGATGAAATAATGTGTTTCGTGTGAGAAAACAATGATATCGATGTATCTGTAGGTGATAGGTGCTTTGAGACTAATTGCTCCACTCTCACTGCGCCTCATGACCGACAGTTGTGAAGAAGTCCGGCAGACTGCTGCGATCGCATTCCGCAATTTCGTTCCACTTATGGCAATCAAAGCTGTACGCATTTTCATTATTTTCCTGTTATACTTTTCATTATTATCCTATTAACATACATCCTTTTTCATATTACTTTTTTATACTACAGAGAAACGTTCAGTGAACGATTACAGTTTGTTTTTGGATTTTATCATTGACTCATTATTCAGTAATGAAATTAGAACTTGATTTCATAGTATTTTTTGATCGTAAGTGCCCTTGTTCCGATGTTGTTTAAAATCATCATTTGTAACCAATATTTATGAGGTGCGTATTTTTGTGTTCATGGATGGTTTGACCCGTTCAGTGTTAGAAATCAAGTAAAATGTGCTATTATAACGATAACATTCAGAGCATCAAACAATGAAACTTATAGGATAGAGCAAAAAATGGTAAAATATTATCGAAAAATGACGGCGCTGACTCAGAGATAACCGATTGCTCAATTGATTTGTTGTTAGGTGATCCAAGTCGCCTTTCGCCTCTCAAAGTTGATCAAATCAAGGGACTTTGCTCATCGGTTATATTAAGGCCTTATCAACAGGTATTCTTCGTCGTTCTCCAACACTGATTTCCAGTAATCAACAGATGTCGATCATAATTGATTTGTTCATCGGCGTCCTCTTTTGCTCTCATTAGAGTCCTTTACTTGAATCATTAACGAATTCACATTCTGCCGATGAACACCAATCTCTTGTGGTATTGAGTTTGTGCATATTCTTAGTTTTCGTTTGATTCGCTTCTTTCCTTCTCATCCTATCGAGGAGTGATCCTATTCGCAATCACTGATGTATAATCACATGTTATACTGTTTGTTAAATACTATTTTTTATTCAGCCATCCAACATGTTAAAGCACTTTGCCTTTTGGATTGTTGTATTATTGTTTGTACATATTTTCTTACCCACTGTAAGCAATAACCCATCTATCTCTGCTTATAATTTATTTGCGTATATCGGCTCTAGAGCCCGTCTCAACAACTTTTTCGTGCCATTGTCACCTCTCTAGAATAAGTCATATATTTTGAAGTTTTTTGGGTTGAATTCTTAATCCACTTATATTTTGTAGGAAGGTATTCGATGGATGTCTTTCTTGGAAGAGTATGGATTGAATGGCATATTAGCTGATGATATGGGTCTCGGCAAAACGTTGCAAACGTTATGTTTAGTAGCGTTGAAAATTCATGATAAACCCACTGCTAAGGTTCGTCGATGAGGCTTTGCGATGCAATTCTTATTTTCAAATTCGCATCGTGCGCAGTTAAATGATTTATCAATAAAATATTCTGGAGTAGTTATAGGTGAAGCGAAAACCAAATTGTTATTCGTTACGAAACTGTATATATGCAGCTGTTAATATGGCTCGGTCCGAAATTTGCCATCTCATAGTGGCATCTGAGGACATCAGAGTGATATTCCTGCACTTGAAATTCTTCCTAGAAATGTTTGGGATTTGCTTTAGGAATACTTGGATGTTGTTCTCAAATTCAGATGGCAGGTGTTGTTATTTTGATGGAGTTGTCACGATGTTGGGGGAATGTTACGAACCGCGAGCGTTTAGTATTGACAAAGAAAATTTTATTCAATTTTAGATTTTGGTAGTATGCCCACCCACTTTAGTGGGGCATTGGTGTGTTGAATGGTCAAAATATTTTCCGAACCTTGCACCTTTCCATAAGGTGAACGAAGGTGTAAAAGACCAAAATAGTTTGGCGATGAGCGGCAGTCAGTTCGCGACAGTTGCTTCTTATAATACAATTCGAGCGTGTTCATATTTTCAGTTGGTTACATTTTTGTTCTAAAAAAGTTCTTTATGTACTTCTATCTCCATTGTTACTATTCATCATTCGATATTTGGCGTTAATAAAATTGGAAATTTCTTTCAAATAACGAAGAAGGTGAATAGGTTTGATGTGAATGTATCAAAAAAATATTGTCAAAATTTAATTGTGAAGAGGATTTCATTTATGATCTAATATATTACAGAGATATTGACTGGTACTATGTGATTCTGGACGAGGGTCATGCGATACGTAATCCAACGACGCAAACGTTCAAATCAGTCACATCTTTACGTGCCCAGAATCGGCTCATTCTTTCCGGTACACCCGTTCAAAACACACCAGCCGATTTATGGGCACTTTTTCAGGTTTCACCTCGTTTGGATTCTGTCTGAGCCTGTTAGATTCGTATTTCTTACGAGTTTTCGGACAATGTTTTACAATTTAGGGACGTACTTAATTCGTTTTATATTTCAATAAACTCGTTTTATATTTGAAAACTAAATTGTTGTTATTTTCAGTTTCTAATGCCAGGTTATCTAGGCTCAATGAAACAATTTAAAACGACGTTCTTGAAAGCAATCAACGCCTGTAGAAATGTTAATGCATCCCCCAAAGAAATACAGGTTTCCGTTTTTTCTATTTAAGTGTTCATCTGAAATGCTTTCGTTTTTCATAGCTTCATCGTACGAACTCAATAAAAATTCTTACCGATAAAAGTCGATGGCATCCTAACTGGTTTTCAGCATTCGAAGTTTTACCTCTTCCATTCCAAATAATTTTTATCCAGATTCTCGCAGTTCTGTGGGATGAATGTTCGCTTTCATTCCATGTATCATTAGTTTTGTTCATTTCTTCTCGTAACATTTGAAGCTATACTTTCAAAAATATTCACTTCACTTTGCTATGTTCAGAAATAATGCAAATAATCTTCGATCATTCGTTGTTTTTTTTTTCATCTTCGTGATTTCTTTCTCACTATCGATTATTCATCCTCAACATCTCACATCTACTCACCAATTCGATGATTCAAGGATGGTGAAAATGCATTGGAACGTTTGCACAAAGCGGTATTACCGTTCGTAATGCGTCGCTTAAAGACTGACGTGCTCAATGATCTCCCGGATAAGATAGTGCAAGACTATCTGTGTGTGATGACCGATGTACAGCATGCTTTATATGAACATATCATTGATCTGTGCAAAACCGGACTAAATTCTACTGAGCAGCAATCTGAACAACGCCTTAGTGCTCTTGAGACGATTACTGAATTACGCAAGTGTGTTGTACACCCAGTGCTGGTTGGTGCGAAAGCAAAAACTTGGTAATTCTCATTTTTATTTTGTTCTTATCACTTATTCATTTCGGTTGTTTAATAAACAACCTTTTATGAATCTTCATTGATTTTATAATAACTTTTCGTGTTTGTGCCTTCAGCATATTTGTGATTATTTATTATTGAGACGTTCGTGAATGTTTTCCGTTGTTCTTCAACTTTAACTTTAACCGATTAAGGCGATGTGATAGTTCTGTTTCTTTATAAAAGTTGATAATTTTTCATCTTATCTACTCTGTAATCTTCGGTTTCATTTGAAAGAGAACTATTGATGAATGTTTCGAATTTTCAGTTTCAACTCTGTTATCTTTGGGGTAGCAGTTGAATCTGGTAAGATGAAAGCTCTAGGGCAGTTGCTATGTGAATGTGGTATTGGCTCCATGGAAGAATATACGACCAGTGAATATTCTGTACAGGGTTGGTCCATTCATTTGGAAAGTTTCGCTTTGTGGACGTCTGCCTCAGTTGCTTTCTCCGTATTTTTTGTGTGCTTTTCAATGAGTTTAGACGTATGCAAGCCTCAGTTTTCATCTGTTCTGAGTGTGTGCTAACAGCCTTATTCAAATCGTTCATTGCTTGTTTGTTTATCATTTTATGATTTACTCGTTAATACTGGTTGAATGTCTCTCGGAAGATGATAAGTTATGTTCAATTTTGTGAGGCTTACCTCAATTATAGATAGTGGAGTTTCAACACTGGACTCTCATCGAGCTCTCATTTTCTGTCAGCGTCTCTCAACCCTTCAAATAATTGCCGATTTTTTCAATTCTGGTCAGTTAGGTATCAACATTAGGTCAGTTTTATCTATGATACTCTACTCTTTGCTTAATATCTATGAACTGTCAACGCAAATGTTATTTGAACGGGATGCAATTTTCGCAATTGAGTTTGAACTTGACTGACTACTTCATGCAGGTAGCATATGAATGAAGAAAGAGTTGTAAAATGTGTGGCTTTGGATTGTTGAAAAGGCGAAATTACTTCATCGGTTCATTTAGTTTATCGTATTGTGATTCACTCGATATTTTTGATTTTTATTTCAGGTATTCCATTCTGGATGGAACTGTACCAGTTAATGAACGCTATGCAATTGCTGAAAATTTCAATAACGATCCGGGAATTGATGTTCTTCTTTTAACAACTAGTGTTCGTTGTGTTGTTATTTAGTTTTGTCTTATTTATTCATATAAAATGTTTTGTATTCTTTTTTGACGAATAATTGTTGTCATCGAGCATGTGTTAACATTTGAAGTAAGTGAATATTGTTTGGTTCCCGTTCTAATTAGATTGGATTGCTTTTTGTATATTTCAGGTTGGAGGCGAGGGATTGAACTTGATCGGTGCTGACGTTGTGATATTTGTGGAGCATGATTGGAATCCAGTCAAGGATCTACAAGCAATGGATCGTGCGCATCGAATCGGTCAAAAACGTACCGTTAACGTCTATCGACTCATTACCGAATCGTCCATTGAGCAAAAAATTATGCGGTATCAGAAATTCAAAACGGATACGGCAAATGTGAGGAGTATAATTTATTATTTCATAAATTTGCTTATTTTATTAACAATAGTTGTTCGCCATACCAGGTGAATTCGAGTATTCTCGTATTCGGAGAATGTTCGTAGTGAAAGGATCATATAGCATTTCAGATGTTTAATGAATCTAGTACAAATTTTAACTTTTGATGGATTTAGTTTCAGTGTAACGGATTGATGATTGCTCATATGAATAATTCAGGCACTGGTAGGCGCAGACAATCGCTCGTTGCAAACGATGGCTACTGAGCAGCTGGTTGAGTTGTTCACTTTAGAAGGGAGCGGCAACGGCAAGAGTACGCCATCTTCAGTTGGTCAGTCTGTTACATCTTCTCAAAAAGTATCGAAAAGGAGCGAATCTCAGCAAGTGCTTTCGAATGCTTTTGATCCTGTCGAGAAATGGGATCTTCAAGAGCTATGGGATCAATCACAGGTTTGTTTATTTGTTTATCAGTTTATTGAATTAATCAATCGAACACATATGATTAAATTGAACCATTTATGGGCTTCTCACAATCTGTATGTTTTGCTTATGCACAGTCACTGAGTTTACTGTGTATGATTGATTTGAACATAATGACGACTTCCATAAACGATAAATCATGTGTTGTTATATTCAACAACTATATTCGTTGTTTGCAGTATGACTGCTATAATGCTGTGAATATTGCGATGGAAGCCAATGACAACGCGTCGCTTAAAAAATTGAAACGTCACTCCTCAGATGTGCCATCATCATCGAATCTATTTCCCACTAAGCAATCTCGACGTCATTGTTGAACACTTCAGCGACTACTCTGTGTTATGTGTTGATGCATTTTTGGGACTGTGACAAAGTGTGGAGTGTGGTAATTAATGGAGGATTTATTCGTCCATGTTATTCTACTGGCTTATTACTCATTAATTTTGCTGTTAACCTTGTTTATGTGCGAAAGCGTTCTTTTTTGAGAAGGACGTTCTGAATTGATGAATATCAACAATTACAATTAAATTTGTTTCCTTTCCGCATTTAATTCTCAAATATTTTATTCACTTTGTGTCTTGACTTTGATTCTGAAAGCGTTTTTCATTTGAATTATTTTTGATTTAGGTTTAACCATCAACATGCAATTGATATATTGTATTTGGAAACTGCTAATCATTGAAAATAATGAAAGTTTCAGTTCTTGTTTGATCTGAAATTCTGTTTGTAAATATTTGCTATGCGAATCGTCTCAATCTTTAAGGAAGACGAAAATGCCGTAGGGATATTTCGAACGATTTTCTCTTCTCTCAAATATCGTTTATTTTTTCGTTATTTCCAGTTTCATGTGTACTTCTACAGAACGATTCACACTTCTCATGGGTCATTTTTGTTGTAAACTTGTTGATTAACAGTTACCAGCTAAATATGAAGGTATTTTATGTAAAATTTATTACGGCTGATCAACTTCAGTTCATTAACGAGATAATTCGAAGGAATGGAGGAGCTTTATCCAAATATCTTTTTCTTTTTGATAATTTGTCGTGTAATATTTTTCGTTTTCGGGTTCAACTACTGTGCTCACTGTGATGTTTTATTTTTTTAAATTGTTGTTGATTTTGACAACTATTCGAAGTGACGCTGTATTTTTCGCTTCATTTGTCAATGTTGATGTTTGTGAATGGATTTATCGCCAATATATTTAACGCAAATTGATAAACATGTTTATCAAACACCGATGCTGCTTTCTGCCATGTAATCCTTCAATGAACACCAAATTTGTTTTGAATATTACACTTCCAAAAAATTTAGTAACGAAGTGGATTAATCAGTTTGTCCACTAAACTAATTACTCAATTTTGCAATCGAATATCGTCTCGATCTGATTTCTCATTATGCCCACTGCATAATTTAAGTGGGGCCAAAAAAATACTACTGTGATGCATTTCCACGATAGTTAACTAACAGAAACGGATGTACTTGCATAACTGTTTTGACGGTGATGCAGAGGTGTGATCTAGGGTTTGCAAAATCCCGACGTTTTTTCAATTCCGGGGTCGATTTTTGATCCCGGGATAATCCCGGGATCGAACAGTTTTTGTAATATCGATGCGGAACATGTTCAAAAACATTTTTTCGAACCAGTATGTTCATTATTAATCAGAAAGGAGTTAATTCAACAAATTATTGAACAAGTTCGAGGAACCAAATTATTCAAATTCAAATTAATATTTCATATAATGTTGCTAATGATCATGTCGTAAGGGCATACTGCATTTTCTATGCTAGAGCATCTTGTCTTCTTGGGTCTAAGCTAATAACAGTACACTTGCATGTATGATTGATTTTGATTTTGACAACTATTTCGAAGTTATATCATGTTTCAAAGACTGCAAAAAGATAAAATTCTTGATTCTCAAACACTTATTTGCAGTGTTTCAAGTCCATTTTCTCGCAGTATTAACGTCAAGTGAAATCTGCCATTTCGGAAATTTCGATTTTTTATGAAAGAAATGCATCGCATAAATTATATCATTTGAATTTTGAAAAGTTCAGAGTTTATCTAAAAGTGAAAAAAAAATCCGCAATGGATTTTCATCGAACCATCGAGCACTTACATGTTTGATAATTTCGATCAAAGATCATGGAACAGTACTTGATAGTTAAGTTTAAGATCCTTTTGAACGGAACAATTTACCTCACTTCGACAGTTAATTCTCACTATGGATGAACTCAGCGAGAATTAATGTACATTTCGATCGGATGAAAATGTTTCCAAATAGCCAAGTAAAAAGGTTTGCAGTCTTCAGAACATGCAGTTGAATTAACAAATAACAATTGGAATATTGAAGCCGAAAAAATCGCGTTAAAGGAAACAACTCAAAATTTTATTGAATTTTGTTGCTCTTGGTTCTTATTAGAAAATGTGATTATCTGTGTTATTCTACTTAGAAATGCATCCAGATGAGCGTGATATAAAGCAATGAAAAGCAGAATAATCAGTTGAATATTGAATGAAATGTTACGTAAAAGTTCATCGAGCTATCGTTGATCATGTCATTCATCCAGTTTGCGTCTATTATCTCAGCTATTCATCAATGATAGAGGGCAAACAAAAAAGATGACTGCATATGAATGAGATGGGAATGATTAAGGCTTGTTTCAAGATGAGCATGCTATCAAAATTCACGCAAATTGACCTGTTTTATCAAATCCCGGGATTTTTCAAAACTTGAATCCCGGGATCGGGATCAGAATTGAAATCTCGGGATCCCGGGATCCCGTGCAAACCCTAGTGTGATCATGTCCGATTGTTAATTCCATAAAAACAGTTAGTTATATCACTGATGTTTATCATCCGCCTTTGGAATGGGTCAAATTGGAAATAATCACTGAATATTTATGACTTCAAACGAGCATACTTCTTCGCTATAAAAACCAATTTCCAGCTGAACGAAATTTTGATGTTAGGTCACGACATTAACTCTGCGAAAACAACGGGTGTTCAATACAACATGGATTATGCAGAAAAGACTTAGATATGAGGTTGCAACTAGGGTTTGCACGGGATCCCGGGATTACAGTTCTGATCCGGATCCCGGGATTTAAGTTCTGAAAAATCCCGGGATTTCGGGATTTGATAAAACAGGTCAATTTGTGTGAATTTTGATATTATGCCCATCTTGAAGCGAGCCTTAATCATTTCCATCTAATTTATATGCAGTTATTTTGCTGTTTGCCCCCTATCATTGATGTTCAGCTAAGGAAATAGACGCAATTCGGACGAATGACATGATTAACGACAGCTCGATGAACTTTTACGTAACATTTCATTGAATATTCAACTGATTATTCTGCTCTTCATTGGTTTATATCACCCTCATCTGGATGCATTTCTGTGTAATAGACTAACAGAGATAAGTACATTTTCTAATGAAAATCAAGAGCAACAAAGTTCAATGAAATTTTGAGTCGCTTCCTCCCACAAGATCTGTTCGGCTTCAATATTCCATCTGTTAATTCAACTGCATGTTCCAAAGACTGCAAGTCTTTTTACTTCGCTATTTGAAAACGTTTTCATCCGATCGAAATGTACATAAATTTTCACTGAGTTCACTCATAGTGAGAGTTCATGGCCGAAATGAGCAAAGTTGTTCCACTCAAAAGGATCTTATGCTTGAATATCAAGTACATTTGCATGATTTTTGATCGAAATTATCAAATATGTAAGTGCTCGATGGTTCGATGAAAATCCATTGCAGATATTTTTTTTACCTTTTTAGATAAACTTCGAACTTTTAATTATTTCGAAATTCAAGTTAAATAATTCATGCGGTGCATTTCTTCCGTAAAAAATCGAAATTTCCGAAACGGCAGAATTCAGCTGACGTTAATACTGAGAGAAAATGGACTTGAAGCATTGCAAATAAGTGTTTGAGAATCATGTGCTGTTATTAGTTTAGACCCGAGACGACAAGATGCTCTAGCACAGAAAATGCAGTATGCCCTTACGACATGATCATTGGCAACATTATATTATGAAAAATTAATTTGAATAATTTGGTTTCTCGAATTTGTTCAATAATTTGTTGAATTAACTCCTTTCTGATTAATAATGAACATATTAGTTCGAAAAAATGTTTTTGAACATGTTCCGCATCGATATTTCAATAATTGCTCGATCCCGGGATTGAAAAATCGTCGGGATTTTGCAAACCCTAGTTGCAACTCGTCTGTATCATCCACAACACTGCTCTGTCGCAATTTTCCAGTTTCGAGCAGGATACTACCCTACTGATAATTCGATATAAATGGAATTTTGAGGAATTCTTCATCTCATTTTCCACTTATCCTTTCCCGAGTGAGCAAGGGGGGCTTTGAGCTCCTTGGTATTCATTTTGCCAGTGTTACTTTATGGAAATAAAAGGATTACACTGAAATGAAGTTTGGCCACTTCCACAAAACGTGAATGTGATAAAACGAAAACAACGATCAAGTTTTTAAACTTCAAACCTTGAATTTTTTTGATATTACAAATGATTTAATACAATGATGTCAGCAATTACAACGATACAATAAGAAACAAGACAAACGATAATAATGGTAACATCGTTAATAATACACTAACGATAAAAACAACAACTATCATAAACAAAAGAAATAACGAAACGATTTATTTAATCACAAACAAAAAACTGCTGATTGATATAAGTCAACTGAGATTGCACAAAACGGAAGAAGAGGATTTGGCCTTAAGACAAATACCACAAGTAAGACGAGCATTATGGATTAAGAAAAACGAATCTGAATACAATACTGTGCTTGTGATATTATTATTAGGTCTATGCATAAATTGACACCAGTTTATATGCAGCACAACTCAACTTTAGCCCCGCTTTTCGTTCCGAACAACAACAAGTCGACTTACTATTAGTAAATCACTTCTAATAGGATGCCCATTTATACCAATCGCACAAAATATCGGCTTCAGGCTAATGAGAATGCTGCAAAAATAATCTTCCACGAGTTTCTATTACGAGCTATTTTCTGCGTAAATACACCCGACGACTCTCTCGAAATGCGACTTCTTACAAATGGATATGGAGAATTGAGCGAATAAGAGAGGGTTAAAATTCTTTATTTTTCTTCAGATTTGACACACAAAGTGCGGCCCAGTGCTATCGTGCATAGATCTACCTATCCAATAGACACGTTAATAAATTCAAAATCGATTCGAATTACAGTGAATCTGATGTGGAAACGATTATTCATAGAGCACTTAGCAATATTATCGCAACAGTTGTAAAGGAGTCAATACATTTGATAATAATCCAATAAATGCGACAAAACCACTTTCAACTGATACAAATTTTACAAAAGACAACTTTTTCTCATTAGGTGTACCGTTCTCATTACTGTAAGTGATTACAGATAGATCCGCGATGCTTTCTGACATCGATTCTTATGTGATACAATAACATCTGAACACGCAATTATTTTTTTGGTAATAAAGTATCATCCAAAATTTATCACTTTACTGGATGACGATCAACACAAATGACTGAACTGAAAAGGAACATGAAATGTGATTGTGAAACCAATTCAAAGAAGACATTTTGAATGGTGAATTCCAAACTCAACAGCGACGCTTCGAAGCTGAACGGAGATAGATGCACTTCGCATCATAAGCTAGTTCAAAAACTAGATAAGCTTAATGACATACATGCTGTCGGAAAATTGGTAGATGATGAAAAGAATAAAATTTCCCACATGAATCGATGAACGAACGATCCGACGACAGCTCAAAATCAAGAAAATACAAGTGTGCAACAAGCCAAAATTCTACCTAATATTGCACTAGTAGCAAGACTTGTTTGGAAAAAAAACAGTTGATCTTTTAGCGTGGGCCGCTTTGATTTGGTAAATGGTAGTGTTTTGTAAAGCTCATTCGTATAAATAAGGGTAAGGTACAGAATACGAATGAGAATTGAAGTTAAGGTTATGATAGCGTAACGAATGGATGACGTGCATAACTACAAGTACAATCATCATCAAGGATTGAAGAATGTGCACCAATCAAAAACAAACAGTTTAAATCGATTCTAGCAGCGCGAAAACATAACAAAATGAACATAAAGAAGAACGAACATTCTAAAAATACCATCTTATAACAAATCGAAAATATTTTCATACACAATAACGAGATAAATTCACAGACAAATGGACACAGATAAACATTAACGCAAAACTGCTCTATATTGCGATGCAAATTTCTTAACTGGAGCAATAGTTCCCAAAAAGAAAGCGTTTGAAGCTTCATGAACAATCGACAATAAATAAATAGTAATAATGAAAGTAATAGTAACAATCAAAAATAAATAAATGAATAAGCAAAGTAAACATTTCTAAAAGAATCTTTATGGAACACAATTTTGGAAAGTACCGGCTTTCGGTTATCTCCCGATTATGCGGAACATTTCGCTTTGACACTGACTGTCTCCCAAAAAAACATCAGAAACCAGCCAAAGAATTTTCAATATACATCTTCCAAAAGCTATTCCCGTCTACGGCACTGCACAAATGCTTACTGTTTATTTGCGATTATAGCGATAGTGATACTCCACAACAAATAGATCGATAATTCATTTTGTATGAACTTATTCCTGTTTGTCTAAATGATCTGGTTCCAATTTTCGATGAAAAGCATCAGCTGCACGCAGTAAACCAATCGCTAACAACAACTAAATTGAAACCAAATTTCTGAGCAATGATTCAATTTGCAGTAGCAAACATTCTTTTTTTTCGATTTTTCTCGGTAGATTTATCCACTTTTCCTGTCAATTTTTATTCTTTTTGAACTATTCACAATCTCCTTTCGTTAAATGCGAACTGAACCGCAACTCATAATTCCTTTCCATTGGCTAAGAGGTAGAAGAAAATTGCTAACAATATAAGCAATCATTATTCAAAGGAAACCTTTCAAATTATTTTCAAATGATGATCCTTCGTTTATGATAGCCGCACATAAAGTGCAGAATAGATGAGTGGATTCTGCGATGTATCTATCGCAATAAAGTCGAAATTTCTCGAAAATGACTTAAAATATTCCCTCCAGATAATCTGGGAATATGATAATTTCAACAATCATTCAAAAAACAGTTACCGTTGCTAATAACCCATGAAATTTATATACCCTTCATTACTTCGTTAATCTCAGTAGTCTGTGACAAAACAGACAGCTGCAACTGAGCAAGGATGCGAATGTTATGAATGAATGAGGGAGAAAAAAGGATACAAAGCAAAGGAGTTGTTAATGTTGCTGATTAAATGATACCCGCACAACCAATAGCTGATATGCACCTCACGAGCGGTTAAAAAAACCTATACGGACGAATAATTCAAAATACCACACCGCCACGATCACTTTTGCAATTTTATCTCTTTCCTTCAAATTGTTCAACCTAATTTCATTCTAAACCCATCCAATTTTGCATATACTCATACAATGACATAAAGTGAGTTGATTGTACTCGTGACACGATTCGATTTCGGAAATGAATGGAAATTTTAAAAAAGGATAATTTGATGGAAACTGCTTCAAGGGTTAATCAGGGGAAAGCAAACTATTTCGTTGGCTGGATTCACGATAAAATTACGTTCAAACTAACTGTATTAGTTGCCACTTTCATTCGTGTGACCTTTAGGAAGTGACTGATCTCAAATGAGCATTTTCAAATCCGATATAATCATAACAATCTAAACCGAGGACTCAATACACGAACAAAAAACAGAGTGAATGAACGAATAAATTAAAATAAATACATAAACCTGTGTCGATTTTCTGAGATCAGAACTGGTCGAGAATCAGTGAGCGTATCATACAGTTGGTTTTTTCATTCTTCACTTGTTTTCATTTTACGCAAATTATAAAAACGATTACATGCAGTTATATATTTCTGCATTGCAGCACGACACTCACTTCTCTGACGTTCATTTTTTGGTTCGTCTGACTGATAATCGCAATAATATTTATCATACACATCGTATAACTGCAATAAAAGTTGGCTAATATCACTCATAAATTCCCTCATAAATCAAGAAAGGAAGGATGTGTTCAAATCAAATTGCTTGGCAGTGATTATCATCTATAAGCAGATCTAACGGCGCCTTTTCTTGATAATACAAAACTGAACAACTGAAGGTCATTAAGTGTCTCGGTAATATGAGAACAATTGCAATAAAAAATATATAAAATAGGAACCTCTCTAGACGCTTTATTGAGAGCAGCTTCGCGTTTGTCCCGAATAAATTTTGCTAAAAGTCGATTCCAAACCTTTCCTATCAAATTTCTGTATTCTTGCTCATGTTCACATAGCTCTTTCTGGCACTTTTTCAACGCCAACGACACCTCATCCTGCACAAAATAATCCCTTTCTATCTCATCATTTCGAATTGTTTCAACATCTCACTTCATATTTATTTTTTCATTTGTCTATCATTCTAATATCTCCTATTATTGACAAGCTAATAACTGCAACAAATATTTACTAAAAATCTGAGCATATTCATTTTCGGTATACTCGCATAAATAGGATAATTAACTGGGAAGGTATGTATTCACCTGATCATATTCTTCGACAGCATTATTGATGGAAATCTCCTCTTCCGAATCGGATGATTCACTAATTCCTTGCTTCCGATTGAATTCTACAAATACTGAATACCTTATGATCGAATAAGAGATATATTTACGTAAAATGAATAGTCGTTATAATATCGTGAATATTGTTTCAAACAAGAAATACATTACGTTCCTCACAATTCAATCAAATGAAACGGTAACCAAGAAAAGGAATAGCACAAAATCGGATCAGTAAAAAACAAACAAACCA
Source organism: Anisakis pegreffii (assembly GCA_035041965.1). Lineage (NCBI taxonomy): Eukaryota > Metazoa > Nematoda > Chromadorea > Rhabditida > Anisakidae > Anisakis > Anisakis pegreffii. The sequence goes on along the minus strand of JAPYMA010000574.1, from coordinate 19,024 downwards.
CTCTTTCCGAGGTGTTTTTTGAGTGCATATCCGAGTTTGGCTAGCGTATGTGCACATTCGGCAATACCAACACCGTTCGTGCTCGTTTCAAAAGTGCCGTTCACCAACATCTCTTCAGTTCCATAATCATCATCGGCCTCTTTTTTGACTCTTTTTAAGCTTTCCATCACAATTTTACTATTCCCATTCAGTACTGAATCTTTCCCTACAGTGTCATAGTGCATTAGCTTACTTAATATTGTATTGCACGTGTTTTGTCACCGTTCAAAATCATCTAGGAATATTTGTCACACGCACTGATGTTCAGACCTCGGGGACAAAAAATTTTTTGTCTCCCTCAAAAAAGTCACAACATCATTCAGCAGCAAGAGGTAACGGAGGCATTATAATTTTTGTTCGGTATCCGGACTGTTTTGGAACCGTAGCGAAGGGAAGGAAATTCCGCGGTTGAGGTCGGAGCCAAAACTTGAAAAAACTGGGAGCTGGAATTTATAAAATTTCGACAACAATATTTAGAGTCACGAAAATAAAATAAACAATGACGATCGTACAAAGCCAACTCAAAATATTCTCACTTGTCATCATTTTACGCTTTTCACCGACATCGAGGACACCGTTTTGAAAGGAATGATGATCGATTGCTTGTTCATCAAAATATGCTTTCACAAGGTCATCCATTAGTGGCAAAACTTTTGGAGATGTAACTGATGACAATCTGGAATGGAATGATAAAAAAAAGTAGACGTTACATAATTTGTGCAAATAAACAAACAACGCATCAATTTTTGCGCAGATATCACGGCGACTAAACTTAAAATGTGATCGATTCTGTAGTGACTTACGAAATAGTATCAAAAAATTGCGAGAAAAATAACAGACTTACCGAGATCTTTTATTTGGTGATACCAGATTTCTATTATGGTCTATACTAGATAATCTTTTAAGTGACACAGATGTTTGAGATGTTGGCATTGTTTGACTTTTAATTATATTTGGATATCTGTAAATACTTGAAGACATTAGCCTCAACTAGTTCCAAAGAAAGGACACAGAAGAATGAAGAAAATGATAAACGGAACACTGAAACATCAATTGAAATCAGACCTCATTTCGTATTGCATTTCTTGAGAATATTTTGCATTCAGTGACGTTTTACGTATACGTGATCCAATTAAATGAACACTTTTTACTTTTTTACCACTTCCTAAATAGCGAATTCATTTAACCTTGACAACAAATAATATCTAATAAAAAAGACCCACAACAATACCACGAACAACTAAAGTGCTGAAAAGAATCGTTTCATGATTTAGGCATTCACTGCCTATTACCCAAGGATGCTCCACCTCTAGTCAAATTTATAATACTAGTGAATTGTCTGATTTCCTTTAACAATGATCCGCATTACAGTGGATGGCGAACTCTCTCCTGAATGCTAATTCACCGTCTTTTATCAAGTTACATTTCAATGTAAGCTCTTCTTGATTAGAATCTTCCCAGATGTAGTTATATTGAGCTTAAGCTTAGAAATCGATTACAAGAAAACCAACCCATCTCATGGAGTTTTGCCATGTTTTCAGGCATAAAGCGATCCATAATTTCATGTTTCCAGCTCACAATAAAGTCCTCATCGATTGGATCGATATACTGCCTTAACCAAACCCACAGCTTGCGAGGTAAATCCAACGGAGGCCAACCAAAATCATCACCACTGTTAACGCTCTCTTGTTCGAATTCTTGATCAAAAACCCTTCAATAGAAGATTATCTATCAACATATGCTCTAACAGATGGAATATTTCAATTTCTTACGCATCAGACGGTTGAACTAAGTTTCAGAAATGTAACGATTAGAATTTTTCGATATATTTTGAGAGAAATATAAAAAATGAAACGAGATAGTAGCAACGAAAGGAATATAGAACGAACGATTTATCAGTGCGTTCTCTACGCTGACTAGCACTTGCCACTTTATGATCGAGAAGTTGAACCTTAGGCATGAGTCGATTTGAAATATCATCTGCTGGGTATTCTCCTGTAGTTTGGAACTGCAACTCACCAGCAAGTTTCCTCTGATGATCGATGTTATGAACCAGCATCTTATCCAATTCTTCTTGTAATTGCATCTGAACAATTGTACTACAAAAAAGACAAAAAACGAAATATTTTAATCGCAAAACAAATAACCATAGTAAATGAATCTAAATTTGAGTTTGAATCCAACAACTAAAAGTCTTTAACAACAATTTTTTAAGAGTTTCGCACAATGAAAAGAAACATGCGACGAAGTTTGTTTGTAGTTTAAAACTCGTTCAGAATACAAATTTATATCGCAATAAGCTATCCGTGATTCCTTCGCATTCAGCTAAATGTTACAAATTATGCTGACGCTATGACCCTTCAACACAAATACTATCCAAGTTTGCATTCATGGGGAATCTGGTAGTTGACAAGGTTATGGAAAAATATCAAAGAAAAGGCGCATCATAGCCAATCCTTCGATGCGTACGATTAGATGTGATTGCTAACCAACTTAACGGCTAATGAAAACTCAGGGAAAATGAAAACGACATAATCAATAGCCTTGCGTTTTAACGACTCCCCGTTTAGTAACCATATTGATTAAATGATTGTTAAGATAAGAATCGGCGAATTTCACAGACTGTAACTTCCGAGATTGTAACAGAAAATAGTGACAATGAAAATAACTGTAGAATTTTTCAAGCACATTATGACAAACAAACCGTATTGTCGCATAAACGACGAAGACCTTCTCCTTGCGTAACTTCATCCAGCCAAGTTTTGAATGGATACAGATCGTATGTGGCAAAGTCCGGTCTTACAGAGATTGCCATATCACCACCACAAGCACCACGACGTGTATGTAACGGTGAGAGAGCACCTAAATTAACAGAACTCAAAATATTGTTTTCAATGGATCATTCTATTCCACCGACTTTTGGTCGATCAGTGTTGCCATTACGCAACAAACTTTTACAGGTAGCAGATACAGATAGGTCAAAATACTCAAATAGGTTACATGAGCCTGTGGACTGACTCAAGAAATTTGCTGACGAGATGTAGTATTTCATATATGTGAAGTGAAATATCTCATCATAATACATCAAATTTCTCATCAAGGAATATAAATTTATCTTTTTTTTAAATCATACATCATTATGATGAGAGATGACTATGATTCTTGCTGAGAGCTTCAACCGGAAAACTGTACACTAAAAACTGAAAACTGAAGCACAAATGCAGAGAAATGTACCATTGAGACGAGGCACCACTGACTTGTCATCAGTAGGCGAGACTTGTGCCCTTGGCATCGTTGATAGTATCAACGTTGTCTATCTACAACTGAATCATTACGTGAGAACCCTGGATAACATATGACGGGAGTAGATTTTATTCCTCATCTGTCACATAACTAAGTCAAAATCAATACTCAGACGAAAAATATACGATGCTTCTAACAGGTTTTTTCCAAAATTCAAAATTGAGACATCTTACCTCCTACTTCAGAAACTCCTTCTCCTTTAGTGTTTGCTCTCCAGTGATGACCACTCTGAAAGAATTGAAGCGATGAAATTTTTATGGAAGACAGTATGCGATAGTAATACGCAAACTTGTGCAAAGTAATTACGCAATGAAAGATACCACTGCAGTTGATATCACATATGAAAACAGACGGAAATATTCTCTCGATCGTTAAGCAGAATTAAAACAATGAGCCTTCATCCTGTAGAACTAAATGTCCGACTTTCACAGGACGCAGATAACTATGACTAACAAAAAAATTGTAAAACTCGACTGTACTTGAAGTAAGAATGTCTCTCGTGACCTTCTTCCATGTACTCAGTGCACACAAACACTGAATGATGAAAATTGAAATAATGAGGGAAATTCTAGCGCGATTCAACTTTCACACGTAAATTTTACGAAAAAAAAAGAACGAGTAATCCCTTGAGAATGAAAACTCAACTTTCTACGAGTTCATACAAGTAAATTAAATCTCATTACATCGCTTATACAGCAGCTGATTTGAGTTGATGAATGGATGAGAGCCAAACTGAAGCGTTTATCGAAACGCTATTTTCGTTGTGAAAGTCAAGACGTGAATATCATTTTTGGTGTCACTGAAACTTGGTCTTCGTTTCTCTCCGACCGTTCAATTACGTTTTGTTTTGGTGGGCGGCACCGAAAATCAAGATTGCTCGATTTCGTTCAATGGGCTCTGAAAATCGTTTTTTTTTCAGATCCAGCACAGCGACGGAGGTTTGCTGTTTGCATGTATCGTCATTTTTGAATTCGTCATTGTACGGATTTTAATATTCGAAAACCATCACGTACAAACTGCATAGAATCTACCCCATTAAGTGCACAAGATCTCCCAGAACTACTGACGACGAAAAGTCACGGAATCGAAGTTTACCGGACAACTTAGAAACAAATGAAACAAAAATACGTTTAATTTCGATTTCTTCTCGTTGTTTCAGACATCGGAAATTTTATAAGGGTCTCGTTAGCATTCTCATGGATATTTTGCAGTTAACTTTCGAAAAAGATTTGCAAAAACTCTGCGCAAACGGGAAAAGAAATAGGCATGATGTGAAAATGCGCCCGAAACTGTAACACAATATAGCCGTTGATTTACCCCAATCAAATTCATTTCCACAGCATGAATTGGGTTAATGTCATATTCACACATCATCATCTTTGATAGATTAGCCGCTCCAGAGGGGATGGGTCTGTCGTTACGCTTCAGTGTCACACAAGCCCGAGTTTTTAAACACAGCTTAAAATTTTCATTGAATAATTTCAAATTTTCCTTGCATATTTGTCGAAATTTTTGCGCTATATTTTCCGAATATATATTTTTTAAAATATGAATAATTTTACATTTGTTTATAATTTTAAATATTTCTACAGTCCTAGCGCACGAAAATATGCTATCTGACTCAGAAAACTACTCATGAGGAAGTTCGCTCCAAAAAAACTTGGTTTGAAAGGTAGTAGGGTCAACTTTTTTTCTGTGGTGCGACATAGTGGGTGTTGTGATGGGTGCGAGGACATTGTAAGTATTGTTATAGGGGGTGCGAGGACAACCTAAAATTTTTTAGAGGGTGCGAAGGGGAGAAAAGGTTGAGAACCACCGGGCTAACAGATCCAAGTGAGGAAAATTATTTTACAAGGCAATCCAATAAACGAGATATGTGTCATCTACATGAGGCATTCCATTGAGACATCCTTCGACTTCAATATCTTTTTCTTCAGTGTCCCAGGTTCCGATTCCCTAAACAGATCTTCGGTTGCGGCAGCTTCATCAACCGTATTCCAGACTAACAATTTTTTTCATTGTTGCAACCGCTTGCTGTTCGCAAAGAATCAGACAGATAAATTCGATTACATCATCTTCTGCAGGGAAAAAATTTTTTAGAAGTTCACCTTCGTCCAGTTTCTCTAATTTCTAATGAAACTGGACCTACTGTTGATATGGAGAAAGCAAAAAAGTGAAATATCTTCATCTCCTAAAACTTAACAAAACCAACGTTTTCAAAAGGGTCTTTCTTCACATCCATATCCTTCATTAAAGATTGCCGAAGCAAATGTCAATTATTTGTGAAAGGATGCGGCAAGTTCAACCTACTATGTCGAGTTGAAAGTTTCAACTGGTTCCTATTTTTGATTCATTGATTAAAAATGACAGTCGTGAGGTATCGAGGAATGAAAACAACCGAACATGAAGAATGTACCACCGAATCTTGGCGCAAACACCCGTATAATTCAGAATAACGTTATCATTTCATATATTACTCAAGTTGGAATGAAGGGAAAAAACAGATAGGAACATTTCACATACTGTTTGAGTTTTTCAGTTTTTAGTTAGCATTGGCAATAATAGCAAAAGATGCAAACGTTGATGCAAAAGTTCTACAAACACTGAACGCAATTTCGAAATAAAACTCGCCATTATGTATAAAGTTCCGAATTATTTCGATTCATTCCAGATTTCGATATGGAATTATTTCGGTATCGAATTGAAAAAATTTTCATATTTCGAATTTCATTTTTGAAAACATACTGATCAAATTTCGAACCATAAATTGAGGGCGAAACACCTTTCATTACACCTTTGACCAGGTAATGTTTATTCATCCGCAGGCGACAACTCAATTTTATTTTCCTTGAATATATGACACTTCCTTGATGGTTTCGAGATGATTCGATCGTAGGCCAACAAGCACCTCTTCTGCTGAATGAGACCCGCACCTTCGAAGTAACACTACAAGAGGCTTCCTTTTTGACGATCAAACACAACATTGATCGAGTAATTCAAGATAAATGATAAACTGGAAGGAGATAAGGAGATTTCAAATGAAAACGGTTTGGTATGTGCTAAATTCAAAAGTACATGTCATAAATGTGAGTTAGCAGGAATGCATCCAAATTAATTATTTGTTGGAGTTTTTGGAGTTAACGGCAGTGAAAGCTTGATGATAAGAATAATAGCAATAATAAAATTCAATTTGAGAATAATGATAAAGCCGGAAATTACTATAAAAATGAGGAATTAGGAGCAAATCGACGGGTGCAGGGTCATAAAACATAGGACAGATGCATCTCAGATAGGTCAAGAATAGGGATGTTTCTATTCCATTTAAAATGTTCTGTTTCTGTTTGGTCGGAATTCGACCGAATCAACTTTCCTAGATTCCGGAATTCGGTAATCTGTCATGACAAAATCACTTCATCATAAAAGATTTAATCCTAACGCGTTGTTTTTTGATGCCCAAGATGGCATTTTGCTCGCTTCCGTTAAACGTCATCATTTATCACTTTCAATGTTGGTTCCGTACCTTAATACTCAAAAAGAATCTTTCAATCTACTGTACCGTTTTTCATTCTTCTTTCCTCATCCAAACATTGTGTGGTAATTTCAAGATATTGTGAACGGAGACATCTGAATACTAAGTCAAGATCAAAATTTGTCATTTAGAGTGTCAAGAATATAATGTAAGTGCAGGATTGACGCCATTCTATATGCAGAACGGCATTAGTGTTTTAAAGTGCAGATGAGTACCAACCTTTGATGCGGTTTAGTCGTATCCGCTTAGAATATGAACTTGTCTTAAGTTTAGGCTTAAAATTAGGCTGAATCTTGCACTTAGTTTTAGGCTTAAAAGGGGCTAAAGAAATGTTTGGTTCTGTTTCTCTGCTTATACATTGTCATGTTCAAACCAGCTGTACGCTCAGACTGACCACTAAGATATTGGTTTTATATAATATTTTGGTCAATGATATTCCTACTTTGTTCTTGTTCTGTTCTACCAGACTAGAACAGAATGATTACGCGTCACCGATCGCACCGATAAAATACTAATACTATTTGACAAAATTCAAATGAACAACAACATGAATTGCGTGTAGCAGTTTCCCTAAATTTCCTGAGCAAAAACACTTTCCGAATCCTTTGATTAACATTCGATGCTAATCTGAAAGATACAATTGCGAAAAAGTTATTTATTGAGGGTTAACAGATAGCATTGTGGGATTTGAAATTGCATATTTTAAAGGAAATTAAATTCATCTAACACAGTAGCATTCGTCTTTTCTTGAAATTTGTAACGGAGATGATGTACGAACAATGTACAACGTTACTCATTAATGAGAATGATTTGCCGAAATTATGTTTGAATGCTTGATGCTGCATATAGCAGCATTTCATGACTACCATCCTTATGTTAGCATTACGCTTTACGATGGGCCATTTTGTTTACTTATAGTTTACGTTTGTTATATGCCGGTTTCGATTCATGATATTTGCGATTTACCGAGGGAAGTTTTTGGACATTAACAGATCGTTAATATCACAGCATCATATTTCTTTCAAATACAGTTTCATTTATTACCATAACGACCAGTGACGCAGATCTGGAATCATTCATAGCCACAATTCGGCAAGTGTCAAAAGGCATTATTCACTTGGAGTGAGTCGAATACGTCCGAAACCAAAAGGTCATTTTCAGGATGGCTCGTATAGCGTAAATGGGTCTCGTAGCGCTGGATCGGATCCTTTGTTTCGAAGTTTCATCGTAAAATCAGAACATTGTTCAGAAACTTATTTTCCATTTTGTAGTACACCTAAAAAGTTTTCTAAATTCGCAGCACGAAGAAGAATGAGCTCTATTCGTCCTTCTCAAACCGAATAACAATTTTGTGTTCATCATTCTCGTCTTGTTCCAATATTCCATTTTTATGTTCATTTGCTCGTTCATTCAATTCGCAACCAGTACCACGTTTTCTTAGCTGATCTCGTACGCAATTGAAGTTAGAATTGAGATCAGCTGTTTAACTAACTTCTCCATTCATTCATTATTACATGCAAGCAGAGGCGTTTATTTCATATGTTCACTACTGTGGCAGCTAAAAACTATCGTCATTTTTGTTTTTTTAGGAACTATTTTGTTGGGTATAATGAAGGGGATATCATTCTCAAATAACGATTCAACGTTTTCACAAATTCTTCTGGGATGAACGTTGAGAAATGTTTCACTGGTACGTATCAGCTTGAGGTGGTATTCGGAGAGTTTGCTTTGTATTGTGAAATTATTGAAGAATAGTTGCAAATGGGCATGTTCCACGATACTGTGATCCTCGTGTATGCTTTACTCTTTACGGAATACTTTGCGTTAGATGGGGTTGAATTTTTTGAATTGGCGCGCACTTATAACAAAAAGATTCACAACGAATGACGCGATGTGGTATAGTCGATGGGGGCAGCATAGCAAAATACTATAATAGCACCGCCTACTTACCGTCAGTTTGCCGCAAAGACGAAAAAAAAATCGCGATGTCACGCGGCGGAACGGCAATCGTGAGAGGCAGGTTGAAAAGACTAAGCTACAGATAGGGATCTTCGTAACAAACCGTTTGAACGATCCCAATGAGCACGTTTTCTTAAATGATATAACAGGTAATCGAGGTATCGCATGTACTTTCGAATGACACAGACATTAATACACAAATCAAATATAAATAAAAGTTATTGAATTATTGACGAAACAAAATAAAACTGAAAAAAAAAACGGTTATGTTGGTGTATTGATAAAATTTTAATGCATCAGTTCATATAATCGTACAAGATTTCACATTTGATGGAATCTATGCTACGGAATCAGTATACGTCTTCAACAACAAGACAGTCATTGATCCATTTATTCACATCAACCTCCTCAACGTTAACCTTTCGATCTAAGCCACCAGATTTTTTTTTCATTTGTTTGCTATCATCATTCATGAAACAGCCAATATAATTTCAACAAGAAAACTAGCAATGCAAACAAACAACTGATCGTATGCTCATCGTAGGAATTCAATGACAACTTGACTGTGCGAGAATGTTACATTGAAACGGATTTGGATAAACCCTTAAAGAGTAGGTTAGAGATAATTTGTTAGAGTTTGATAACGAAAACAATAGGGTCTGAGGGATTCAGGATGACAGAAATGAAGACGTCAAAAACCGGAAAAAAAATCGTAACGAAAGCACTTTTGGTACGATCATCACCTTCACCGCGAATTGCAGTTCTTTCATTGCAAAAAATAAACTTTTGAGCCTTTACATATGAATCGTAATACTAATTATGATTCTCTATTATCGTATTCTTAATTCACTCACTTAATTTTACAACCTTTCCTGTACTTCACACGTCCAGATATATCACCATTTTCTGTAAGCTTTCTGCTTATTACCACATAAATACAGTAATATTATTCATTTTCTCACTACATTTGGTGCTAGTTTGATTTTTTTAGTGATCACGGTAACCAATCGACTTATCAAAAACGTAAACCTATCACAACATAAAATTGTTGACAGGAATGCTTAAACAACAACATTCGAGTTATTGCCTTTCACATGGCAATTGAAATGCCCCCCCCCTCCAGCTATCATTAAATTCATAATCTTGCTTCATTCATCACCTGAACGAATACGTATCTTACGTTGAAAGTACGATCAGCTGCAGTTGACAGCATCGTATTTATTCTTCATCTTCAAACTTCCTTCTTTTGCTTTCGTTCGTAATAAGAAATATGCCATAATTTGATATGCATGTAAATTTCAACAGAGAATAGTGACCCAAGAATTTTGCAGTACAAACGTTTAGTTTCCCATTCTTAAAACCACCTTTCGATTACGTCAATAATTTTTCGAAACATAATAATACACTGATATAACATATATTAACTCTACGTTAAGTTCCCTGCACAAAGTCTCAAATGGAGCGATGAAAATTGTCATTTTTACTTTAGCAACTTCTTTCAATGCTACTGTCTCAATTTATGACCATTTTCTTGTGTTGAATCTAACGGTTGAAGCTGACGACTTTTTGTTTCCCGCTTGCATAGACCTTTATCTCATTCGTGAATATCTATCTTCTTTCGTTTCGTAATTTCTCTTCGAATTGCATTTTGCTTAAAAATTGCATTTAAGTGATTATTTCACATAAATTACATTGAATCGACAAGTCTTTCATTTGAACAATTCAAACTGAAGTGATAGTTGAGTTATTTTCAAATGCATACGGAATTTCAGGCAAATACAAAATGTTATTCCGTAAAATGAATAACTTTCGGAGTAGATCCACTCAGTTGTCACACAGTTATCGGCTAAATATCTTCCTATCATTTTTTGTAATTGTACATTTCTTTGGATCTTTCCCAGTGAATTCCATCAGACACTTACTTCCCTATGCAGATTTATCGCCATTCAACTGACTTCGAATCACGATTACTATGGGTGGTCCTCGCATTGTAATAATCGAATTTTTCTTACTTACCAAAATTTACAGGGACAAGGAATGATTAAATTATTGAGATGGATAAACACCAAGAACTCTGTCGAAAATGACCAAACTAATCTTCAGAATGTTCATATGACACTTTTTAAAACATGTCTGTAGCATGACTAACATTTTTTCATATCAAGCGACATAGCACCTCGTTTTTGAAGTGATCATATCTTTGATATAACTGCTTTCATTATGATTGTTTTTACTTGGTTAGCATTACTGTTATAATGAATGTTATTCTCACAAATATGTTTAACGAGACTGCTGTTCGTTCGATGTTGCAGTTACGATAGGACGTGGATCTCGGGATTGGATATCAAGAGAAGGATATCTATCGAACAGAAGAGATGGAAAACGGAGAATACTCTCTGTGCGGGGGAGGCAGGCCTCTCCTCTAACAATCGATGTGATGGTGTCCTGCTGCAAACCGAATTCAATGTTGTGAATATCGATCGATAAACGCGATGTCGCGTGCGATGAGTAAAATTTCGCGTGCGGCCATCAGGCAGAAACCGAAACGACGGCTTAGGCTAAGGGCAGTGCCGTGTTCCGTTATTCTCCTCTTTGCCAGAAAATGTTCCTTCCACTTGGCATCAATTATTGTTTTGACCCTAATTCACAGTTCCAAAATAGACGTAATAGGATCGCTGATCTATCAGCTTATTTATATGCAACTGTACATTTTTGAATGATTGATTCTACTTTTGAATTTACCGCATTGTTAAATTTGGTATTACCAATGCAGTATTAAATTAGAATATTACAAGTAGTATCTGTAACTTAAATCTCGATTGAGGCGTTTTCATTGAGTGCTCGTGCTTTGATTGGTGTATTTGAAACAGAGATCGTTTTCGGATTGCTTTGCTCGACAAGATTCTTATCTTTGTTGCTATCAGGAACGTTATTTTCTTATAATTCGACTCTTCATTTTCTTAACACTTTACCTTCACCTGTTAATTTTGACAAGATTATAAATTATCGAATTCTGGATGGACAGCATATGTTTATATCTTAATGAGACTTATATACGTATACAACTCATATTATACATAAATGTATACATATATGATACGATTTTCGTATATACATTTATTTATTATTACGTAAGTACACACACATATATGTATATATATATATATATATATATATATATATATATATATATATACATATATGTGTGTGTACTTACGTAATAATAAATAAATGTATATACGAAAATCGTATCATATATGTATACATTTATGTATAATATGAGTTGTATACGTATATAAGTCTCATTAAGATATAAACATATGCTGTCCATCCAGAATTCGATAATTTATAATCTTGTCAAAATTAACAGGTGAAGGTAAAGTGTTAAGAAAATGAAGAGTCGAATTATAAGAAAATAACGTTCCTGATAGCAACAAAGATAAGAATCTTGTCGAGCAAAGCAATCCGAAAACGATCTCTGTTTCAAATACACCAATCAAAGCACGAGCACTCAATGAAAACGCCTCAATCGAGATTTAAGTTACAGATACTACTTGTAATATTCTAATTTAATACTGCATTGGTAATACCAAATTTAACAATGCGGTAAATTCAAAAGTAGAATCAATCATTCAAAAATGTACAGTTGCATATAAATAAGCTGATAGATCAGCGATCCTATTACGTCTATTTTGGAACTGTGAATTAGGGTCAAAACAATAATTGATGCCAAGTGGAAGGAACATTTTCTGGCAAAGAGGAGAATAACGGAACACGGCACTGCCCTTAGCCTAAGCCGTCGTTTCGGTTTCTGCCTGATGGCCGCACGCGAAATTTTACTCATCGCACGCGACATCGCGTTTATCGATCGATATTCACAACATTGAATTCGGTTTGCAGCAGGACACCATCACATCGATTGTTAGAGGAGAGGCCTGCCTCCCCCGCACAGAGAGTATTCTCCGTTTTCCATCTCTTCTGTTCGATAGATATCCTTCTCTTGATATCCAATCCCGAGATCCACGTCCTATCGTAACTGCAACATCGAACGAACAGCAGTCTCGTTAAACATATTTGTGAGAATAACATTCATTATAACAGTAATGCTAACCAAGTAAAAACAATCATAATGAAAGCAGTTATATCAAAGATATGATCACTTCAAAAACGAGGTGCTATGTCGCTTGATATGAAAAAATGTTAGTCATGCTACAGACATGTTTTAAAAAGTGTCATATGAACATTCTGAAGATTAGTTTGGTCATTTTCGACAGAGTTCTTGGTGTTTATCCATCTCAATAATTTAATCATTCCTTGTCCCTGTAAATTTTGGTAAGTAAGAAAAATTCGATTATTACAATGCGAGGACCACCCATAGTAATCGTGATTCGAAGTCAGTTGAATGGCGATAAATCTGCATAGGGAAGTAAGTGTCTGATGGAATTCACTGGGAAAGATCCAAAGAAATGTACAATTACAAAAAATGATAGGAAGATATTTAGCCGATAACTGTGTGACAACTGAGTGGATCTACTCCGAAAGTTATTCATTTTACGGAATAACATTTTGTATTTGCCTGAAATTCCGTATGCATTTGAAAATAACTCAACTATCACTTCAGTTTGAATTGTTCAAATGAAAGACTTGTCGATTCAATGTAATTTATGTGAAATAATCACTTAAATGCAATTTTTAAGCAAAATGCAATTCGAAGAGAAATTACGAAACGAAAGAAGATAGATATTCACGAATGAGATAAAGGTCTATGCAAGCGGGAAACAAAAAGTCGTCAGCTTCAACCGTTAGATTCAACACAAGAAAATGGTCATAAATTGAGACAGTAGCATTGAAAGAAGTTGCTAAAGTAAAAATGACAATTTTCATCGCTCCATTTGAGACTTTGTGCAGGGAACTTAACGTAGAGTTAATATATGTTATATCAGTGTATTATTATGTTTCGAAAAATTATTGACGTAATCGAAAGGTGGTTTTAAGAATGGGAAACTAAACGTTTGTACTGCAAAATTCTTGGGTCACTATTCTCTGTTGAAATTTACATGCATATCAAATTATGGCATATTTCTTATTACGAACGAAAGCAAAAGAAGGAAGTTTGAAGATGAAGAATAAATACGATGCTGTCAACTGCAGCTGATCGTACTTTCAACGTAAGATACGTATTCGTTCAGGTGATGAATGAAGCAAGATTATGAATTTAATGATAGCTGGAGGGGGGGGGGCATTTCAATTGCCATGTGAAAGGCAATAACTCGAATGTTGTTGTTTAAGCATTCCTGTCAACAATTTTATGTTGTGATAGGTTTACGTTTTTGATAAGTCGATTGGTTACCGTGATCACTAAAAAAATCAAACTAGCACCAAATGTAGTGAGAAAATGAATAATATTACTGTATTTATGTGGTAATAAGCAGAAAGCTTACAGAAAATGGTGATATATCTGGACGTGTGAAGTACAGGAAAGGTTGTAAAATTAAGTGAGTGAATTAAGAATACGATAATAGAGAATCATAATTAGTATTACGATTCATATGTAAAGGCTCAAAAGTTTATTTTTTGCAATGAAAGAACTGCAATTCGCGGTGAAGGTGATGATCGTACCAAAAGTGCTTTCGTTACGATTTTTTTTCCGGTTTTTGACGTCTTCATTTCTGTCATCCTGAATCCCTCAGACCCTATTGTTTTCGTTATCAAACTCTAACAAATTATCTCTAACCTACTCTTTAAGGGTTTATCCAAATCCGTTTCAATGTAACATTCTCGCACAGTCAAGTTGTCATTGAATTCCTACGATGAGCATACGATCAGTTGTTTGTTTGCATTGCTAGTTTTCTTGTTGAAATTATATTGGCTGTTTCATGAATGATGATAGCAAACAAATGAAAAAAAAATCTGGTGGCTTAGATCGAAAGGTTAACGTTGAGGAGGTTGATGTGAATAAATGGATCAATGACTGTCTTGTTGTTGAAGACGTATACTGATTCCGTAGCATAGATTCCATCAAATGTGAAATCTTGTACGATTATATGAACTGATGCATTAAAATTTTATCAATACACCAACATAACCGTTTTTTTTTTCAGTTTTATTTTGTTTCGTCAATAATTCAATAACTTTTATTTATATTTGATTTGTGTATTAATGTCTGTGTCATTCGAAAGTACATGCGATACCTCGATTACCTGTTATATCATTTAAGAAAACGTGCTCATTGGGATCGTTCAAACGGTTTGTTACGAAGATCCCTATCTGTAGCTTAGTCTTTTCAACCTGCCTCTCACGATTGCCGTTCCGCCGCGTGACATCGCGATTTTTTTCGTCTTTGCGGCAAACTGACGGTAAGTAGGCGGTGCTATTATAGTATTTTGCTATGCTGCCCCCATCGACTATACCACATCGCGTCATTCGTTGTGAATCTTTTTGTTATAAGTGCGCGCCAATTCAAAAAATTCAACCCCATCTAACGCAAAGTATTCCGTAAAGAGTAAAGCATACACGAGGATCACAGTATCGTGGAACATGCCCATTTGCAACTATTCTTCAATAATTTCACAATACAAAGCAAACTCTCCGAATACCACCTCAAGCTGATACGTACCAGTGAAACATTTCTCAACGTTCATCCCAGAAGAATTTGTGAAAACGTTGAATCGTTATTTGAGAATGATATCCCCTTCATTATACCCAACAAAATAGTTCCTAAAAAAACAAAAATGACGATAGTTTTTAGCTGCCACAGTAGTGAACATATGAAATAAACGCCTCTGCTTGCATGTAATAATGAATGAATGGAGAAGTTAGTTAAACAGCTGATCTCAATTCTAACTTCAATTGCGTACGAGATCAGCTAAGAAAACGTGGTACTGGTTGCGAATTGAATGAACGAGCAAATGAACATAAAAATGGAATATTGGAACAAGACGAGAATGATGAACACAAAATTGTTATTCGGTTTGAGAAGGACGAATAGAGCTCATTCTTCTTCGTGCTGCGAATTTAGAAAACTTTTTAGGTGTACTACAAAATGGAAAATAAGTTTCTGAACAATGTTCTGATTTTACGATGAAACTTCGAAACAAAGGATCCGATCCAGCGCTACGAGACCCATTTACGCTATACGAGCCATCCTGAAAATGACCTTTTGGTTTCGGACGTATTCGACTCACTCCAAGTGAATAATGCCTTTTGACACTTGCCGAATTGTGGCTATGAATGATTCCAGATCTGCGTCACTGGTCGTTATGGTAATAAATGAAACTGTATTTGAAAGAAATATGATGCTGTGATATTAACGATCTGTTAATGTCCAAAAACTTCCCTCGGTAAATCGCAAATATCATGAATCGAAACCGGCATATAACAAACGTAAACTATAAGTAAACAAAATGGCCCATCGTAAAGCGTAATGCTAACATAAGGATGGTAGTCATGAAATGCTGCTATATGCAGCATCAAGCATTCAAACATAATTTCGGCAAATCATTCTCATTAATGAGTAACGTTGTACATTGTTCGTACATCATCTCCGTTACAAATTTCAAGAAAAGACGAATGCTACTGTGTTAGATGAATTTAATTTCCTTTAAAATATGCAATTTCAAATCCCACAATGCTATCTGTTAACCCTCAATAAATAACTTTTTCGCAATTGTATCTTTCAGATTAGCATCGAATGTTAATCAAAGGATTCGGAAAGTGTTTTTGCTCAGGAAATTTAGGGAAACTGCTACACGCAATTCATGTTGTTGTTCATTTGAATTTTGTCAAATAGTATTAGTATTTTATCGGTGCGATCGGTGACGCGTAATCATTCTGTTCTAGTCTGGTAGAACAGAACAAGAACAAAGTAGGAATATCATTGACCAAAATATTATATAAAACCAATATCTTAGTGGTCAGTCTGAGCGTACAGCTGGTTTGAACATGACAATGTATAAGCAGAGAAACAGAACCAAACATTTCTTTAGCCCCTTTTAAGCCTAAAACTAAGTGCAAGATTCAGCCTAATTTTAAGCCTAAACTTAAGACAAGTTCATATTCTAAGCGGATACGACTAAACCGCATCAAAGGTTGGTACTCATCTGCACTTTAAAACACTAATGCCGTTCTGCATATAGAATGGCGTCAATCCTGCACTTACATTATATTCTTGACACTCTAAATGACAAATTTTGATCTTGACTTAGTATTCAGATGTCTCCGTTCACAATATCTTGAAATTACCACACAATGTTTGGATGAGGAAAGAAGAATGAAAAACGGTACAGTAGATTGAAAGATTCTTTTTGAGTATTAAGGTACGGAACCAACATTGAAAGTGATAAATGATGACGTTTAACGGAAGCGAGCAAAATGCCATCTTGGGCATCAAAAAACAACGCGTTAGGATTAAATCTTTTATGATGAAGTGATTTTGTCATGACAGATTACCGAATTCCGGAATCTAGGAAAGTTGATTCGGTCGAATTCCGACCAAACAGAAACAGAACATTTTAAATGGAATAGAAACATCCCTATTCTTGACCTATCTGAGATGCATCTGTCCTATGTTTTATGACCCTGCACCCGTCGATTTGCTCCTAATTCCTCATTTTTATAGTAATTTCCGGCTTTATCATTATTCTCAAATTGAATTTTATTATTGCTATTATTCTTATCATCAAGCTTTCACTGCCGTTAACTCCAAAAAACTCCAACAAATAATTAATTTGGATGCATTCCTGCTAACTCACATTTATGACATGTACTTTTGAATTTAGCACATACCAAACCGTTTTCATTTGAAATCTCCTTATCTCCTTCCAGTTTATCATTTATCTTGAATTACTCGATCAATGTTGTGTTTGATCGTCAAAAAGGAAGCCTCTTGTAGTGTTACTTCGAAGGTGCGGGTCTCATTCAGCAGAAGAGGTGCTTGTTGGCCTACGATCGAATCATCTCGAAACCATCAAGGAAGTGTCATATATTCAAGGAAAATAAAATTGAGTTGTCGCCTGCGGATGAATAAACATTACCTGGTCAAAGGTGTAATGAAAGGTGTTTCGCCCTCAATTTATGGTTCGAAATTTGATCAGTATGTTTTCAAAAATGAAATTCGAAATATGAAAATTTTTTCAATTCGATACCGAAATAATTCCATATCGAAATCTGGAATGAATCGAAATAATTCGGAACTTTATACATAATGGCGAGTTTTATTTCGAAATTGCGTTCAGTGTTTGTAGAACTTTTGCATCAACGTTTGCATCTTTTGCTATTATTGCCAATGCTAACTAAAAACTGAAAAACTCAAACAGTATGTGAAATGTTCCTATCTGTTTTTTCCCTTCATTCCAACTTGAGTAATATATGAAATGATAACGTTATTCTGAATTATACGGGTGTTTGCGCCAAGATTCGGTGGTACATTCTTCATGTTCGGTTGTTTTCATTCCTCGATACCTCACGACTGTCATTTTTAATCAATGAATCAAAAATAGGAACCAGTTGAAACTTTCAACTCGACATAGTAGGTTGAACTTGCCGCATCCTTTCACAAATAATTGACATTTGCTTCGGCAATCTTTAATGAAGGATATGGATGTGAAGAAAGACCCTTTTGAAAACGTTGGTTTTGTTAAGTTTTAGGAGATGAAGATATTTCACTTTTTTGCTTTCTCCATATCAACAGTAGGTCCAGTTTCATTAGAAATTAGAGAAACTGGACGAAGGTGAACTTCTAAAAAATTTTTTCCCTGCAGAAGATGATGTAATCGAATTTATCTGTCTGATTCTTTGCGAACAGCAAGCGGTTGCAACAATGAAAAAAATTGTTAGTCTGGAATACGGTTGATGAAGCTGCCGCAACCGAAGATCTGTTTAGGGAATCGGAACCTGGGACACTGAAGAAAAAGATATTGAAGTCGAAGGATGTCTCAATGGAATGCCTCATGTAGATGACACATATCTCGTTTATTGGATTGCCTTGTAAAATAATTTTCCTCACTTGGATCTGTTAGCCCGGTGGTTCTCAACCTTTTCTCCCCTTCGCACCCTCTAAAAAATTTTAGGTTGTCCTCGCACCCCCTATAACAATACTTACAATGAAGTGGTGATCGAAAAATGCGAAAGGTTTGACGATAAATGCAACGCGGAAACGTGGTTAAACACTTCCAATAATAGCTGAACGAAGTATAC